>CM070043.1:4291076-4317933 GCA_036250615.1 Ptychadena robeensis
CGAGCTACAGGTATCATGGGCAGTGCCAGGGGTGAAAGTGACATAATGACAGCTGGGGTGTGCAGTGTCCTACTGGGGTCATTGTCTGTACTAGGGAAAGTATAATGCCAGGTGTCTGTCTGCTCAACCAATTTACATAAAGCTGAGCTACAGGTATCATGGGCATTGCTAGGGGTGACATAATAAAACCTGCGGTGGGCAGCGTCCTACTGGGGTCATTGTAGGTACTAGGGAAATTACAATGTCAGATGTCTGCTCTACAAATCCATTTACATGGTGCTGAGCCACAGGTGTCACGGGCACTGCTAGGGGCTTTAGTGACATAATGACTCCTGGGGTGGGCAGTGCCCTACTGGAGTCATTGACTGTACTAGGGAAAGTATAATGCCAGGTGTCTGCTCTACAAAGCAATCCACATGATGCTGAGCTACAGGTGTCAAGGGCACTGCTAGGGGTGAAAGTGACATTATGATACCTAGGGTGGACAGAGTCCTGGGGTCAATGTCTACACCAGGGAAAGTATAATGCTGGGTGTCACTCCACATGATACTGGAATGTGGAGTGTCACTCCACAAGTCACAGGTATCATGGGCACTGCCAGGGGTTCAGGAGAAGAAGGAGCTGTCAGGTCCAGAATTCCTCCAACAGTAATATCGGAGGTTGCATTTAGAACGTGTCATTCCACACCCCTTGTGGGATCTGTAATGTCTGCCTGGTCAAGTCACATAGACTTGTTGGTTATAAAAAGTTGGAAAGCCAGAGGTTGTCTGGCATTGCCAACCTCTGCCCAAACTTACTGTTTGTGATATAATGCTGCCTTTAGGTTTCCTTTGGAGTGTTGAGTAGGTGAGGCAACCAATGACTCTACCACAGTTGTGTCATCTAGCTTCCGGCTTTCCCTGCGAACCTCTCGCAGTGTTACTGTCCATGGTTGTGATGGAGTGCTGTCCATGCGCATGCTGTGGTGTCATCCATGGCTCCCTGCAGAACTGAACTTTGAAATGGGAATCCTGCAAATTCCAGGCTTGGAAAATGTAAGCCTGTCAAACTTTGTGTGTGAATTCTTTACCAGTACATACTGTATTTGCTATATCCTGTTTCACTTACTTTGGTGTTAGTGACCTTGTGCCAGCCATGGTTCTAACCCAGTGGTGGCCAATTGAGTTGATATGGAGGCAACAAGTGCGGTCCTCAGCATCACTAAAGGGCCACACATAACAATTTCAATCTATACTGACATGTTTTAATGAAGAAATGACAGCAGGCAGAGCTAGAAGACATTCTTTTAATTGCTAAATAACAAAACTTCTTTTAAATGATACTTCAAGCATTAGGGAACACTGTAGTGGGGTAATGCACATTTTGTGTCCTACACATTGTCAAAGGTTATGTGCCCCAATATATATATTATAATCACCCCCTGTTCATTGGTGGAATAGTGGGAGCATAGGCACTCGCCTGTCTGCTGACCCCCCACCAACACTACTGGAGAAGAGAAAGTGAGGCGAGGGACTTGCTCAGGCGCCATCTGGGTCGCTGATTGGCTTTTACGTACCTTCCCATTCTAAGAAGATCCCAGGCAGGGGGATCTGTGCACAGGTGAGTTCCTACACCCTATGCATTATCAATTAGGTTTCAGGGGCTGCAAGTGGAAGACTGAGGGGTGGTGCCAAAGAACACTCAAAGGGCCGCAGGTTGGGCACCTGGGTTCTAACCAGAACTAAAATTATCTCCAAATTGGGGTGCTGTGCATTTTACAAACTTTGGCGTTGGTGACCCTGTGCCACCCTGCCAAGCTTAAACAATCTCTATATTGGCAAATCCAAAGTCTTCACTTAAAACTGCACATGCTTGAGCAATACTTTCTTTTTTGTAGCGTTCCTCCAACCATTCTCTATATCTGCAGCAATTTTGGTGATGAAACACTGTTAAGGGTCGTTAAAAATAACTCACAGATTCAGCAAGTCTACTAATTACGCCTGAAAAACAAATGAATCAGCCCTACATAACCAGGAGAGGATTGATATGGAATATTCTAGATCAGAGGTGTGAAATACTCAGGGGGCCAAAAATAAAAGACTTGGACAACATTGATATTTATTGAAAAACAATTCTACAATTGTGGGAGTTGTTCCATCTAATATAATGATGAACACAGCAACTCTATGGAGGTCAGTGGGAAGTGGTCCTGAATTATCCACAAACTGATTTATTCTTGTTTTAGATTACTTTTGTGTTCATTTCTTTCAATTAGCAATTCACTTTTACATAATTGTGTGTTTAAAACAGTGGTTCCCAAACTGGGGGGCCGCGTGAAGGTGTTCCAGGGGGGCACTGGCCCTAATTCTTAACCTGTGTTTGAAAAGGGAGGGAGAGCTTGATAATGTTCCTAAATAGAAAATGGGGGCCCTGCAAGGAAAGTTTGGGGGCCACCAGGGTGGATAAAAAACAATGATAATTTTTTTTATCAGATTTTTTTGATTGGATTTTTTTTATTTAAATTGAATTTTTTAAAAATAAAATGCTTTTTAAGGAAAATATATTACCATCCCAAGGTTATTCCATGATGAAATATAAATTAGTTTTTAATTATGTGGAATAAGGCTGTATGTAAATTCCATTGATCCATTCACAATGTCATGCTCCTCCAGAGGTTTTGTAAGATTTTATAATCAATAAAACTACACTCTCAGATGTATAGTGGCCAACATCCCGAAAACAATAGACAGAAGTTGATAATGGCATAAGCACATCACCCCAAATTTCCCCTTGAATAGACAAGGGTGACGGGACACAAATGCAATACATGTATTCTACACAGTGCAAAAGATTAAGTAATGGCCATCATATCAATCAGACACAATGCACAATGTTGCGGATGTACACATCTGTACACGGGCTGTTAGACAATAAAAAAATAGTCCAAATGGAGTAAATTTTACCCCAACTTGCGTTTCGTTCAAGACTTCTTCAGGGGGTATGATATGTGATTTCATCGGCCAAATCTACATAAAACAAACAGCCAACACAAGGGGATCCATCATACTGAATAACCAGATCAACATAAAAGTGGACACAGGGTTACTCAGGTTCATAGATCAATATAGGGGGAAAGACATGATTTCTCAATATGGTGTCCCCACTGCACCGACACCAGTGGGGAACAGAGAGCCAAGCCCCCCTGAAGAAGTCTTCAACAAAATTTGCGCAATTTGGACTATTGTCTAAGCACGTGTAGAGATGTGTACATCCGCAACATTGCGCATTGTTGTTGATTGATATGATGCCATTACTTCATTTCTGGCAATGTGTATAATAAATTTATTGCTTTTGTGTTCCCTCAACCATGTCTATTCAAGGGTAAATTTTGGGTGATGTGCTTATACCATCATCAACTTCTGTCTGTTTGTGTAAGATTATTGGGCAGTATCTCTGCTACAAGATATGATCACAGATGCTGGGTTTACTTTTGCACTAAGTGCAACAGAAACATTGTCCAAATATGAATGATTAAGCTAAACTGGGGATAAAAAAACGAATATGAAAAGTTGTTATTCTAAAAATCTTCATCTACTCGCATTTTAAAGTTACTCCAGCAACAATGATTGGTTTAAATCGGTTTGATTTAAATCAAATCCACCCTGGGGGCCACTGGTTTAAAACTTTAGGATGATTAGTAGAAGTACTGCATATTCATCATTCATAAAGTTTTACTACTCTTCTTTATGCTTTTACTGCCGCAGCAGGTTGGGGTGAGGACAATGACTGTCACTACATATTATAATCTCAGTTTATTACACTGGGCTGCATAAAAAAACACATCCTTGTGTCCACATGGCACAAAATGGGCATTACCACACTACGGGGTTTCCTAATGCTTAAAGTATCATTTAACCCCCCTAGCGCACCGCCCATATCGCGCCGTTTACAACGGCACGATATGGGCGATCAAGGCAGTGTACATAGTACACTGCCCGCCGTTTCCGGCATCCCGCCGGAGCTCTACGCGCAGCTGTTGTCATTACTGACAACAGCTGCGCGGGAGAGAAAGCCGGCGCTCCTCCATTAACATGGAGGTCTATGGCGCCGCCCCCCCGCCCCCTTCCGCGTCACCGTGACGCGATCGGGGCAGAGCCGCCAACCCGGAAATGCTACGGCGATGTAAACAATCGCCGCAGCTTTCCGGGGAGGCATAAAGTCTCCCCATCGGCGGCTTCCCGGGCGGTTGAGGCGAGCCTAAAGCTCGGACGAGCTAGGCTCGTCTCAACCGCTAGGGAGGTTAAAACAAGTTTTGTTATTTCAAAATGAAATAGTATCTTCTCACTATGCCTGCTGTCCTCTTTTCATTATAAAATGCTTATACAGTATTTTTCGTACTATAAGACGTACCAGACGCACCCAGGTTTTAAAGCAGGAAAACCAGGGAAAAAATATTTGAAATATAAAAGTGTTCACATCAATTGGGTTAATGTAATATTTAATGAATGCAATATCATATTCAACCAGTAGATGTCACTAGCAGTGGTACACACACACAGAGCACATCATGTCACCTCTTCACTGATCAGGAGGAGGGGGGCAGGAGGCTTCCCAGTCTTCTCTGCTCTGCTCTGCTCTCCCTCGCCTCTCTGGTTGTCTGTGTCCGTGGAAGCTGCAGAGTGAGAGTTCATCTATCCCTCTCTTCATTGCTTATACCAGCAGGGCTCTGAGCTCTGTTGGCATAAGCAATTATACAGTTCAGGTGGGAGATCCAGCCATGGGTGGATGTCACATCTGACAGCTCACCGGCTAATCTCCTAATCTCCTCCGGGAGAGCTGGTGGGGAGTCAAAGCGGGGGTCTTGCATTTGAACTATAAGACGCAGGCACATTTTGGAGGTGAAAAAGTGCATCTGATGGACTGAAAAATACGGAACATGTCGGTATACATTGGAAAAGTTGGTGATGCAGAGGGTCAATCAACTCAGTTGCCCACTACTGCCCTAGATCATGGACTTCAGGTAGAATTATATCTCTGCACTTGTTGTGGACCTGCAGAACAATCTGAGGCCTGCTATCATTTTAAGACATTTCTAATAGTAGTTTAGCAAGGATGTTTTGATGCTTATTATATAAACCATATGCAAATAATGTTATATTGGCTTTATCAAAATCCAATTGGCACAGTAAGAATACTGTACCTCGCAGCTGCCATTAAATACATACAACGTCCAAGCCTTGATTATGTAACGGGTACATTGTGTGTGTGTGTAACAGTAGCTGGCATAGCGTGTAAATATGCCAACACCTACTATGTGTGCACAGGAGTGCTGACTGTACGGTACTGTAACAATATACATCAACACACCAAGGTCATTGGGTGACAACCCTTAACAATAACATCTCATCTGCATAGCAGGTTCAATTATGGGATTGAATATGTAAAAGAGTTAAATTGTTTGCATCACCTTAATGCCGAAAGTGGACCTCTGCTGTATTTTCTGTTTTGGTAAACAGATAGGGGCAGCAGTAAACCTCGGACAGAGACAACTAGGAATAGGTTTGGTCTATTTTTATCCAGCAAGGTAGTAAGCAGAATTTCAGGTCAAACATTACCAGTGGTTCCCAAACTGGGGGGTGTAGGTATTCAAGGGGGAGCACAGCTTTGGGGGCTGATGGAGGGACAAGCAGAAGGTCAACCACGGAGGAACTAGCTGTGAACAGTAAGTAGATTGCATGTAATGTGTGTCTGTTTGTGTGTTTTGGTCTTTGTGAATGATTGAGTGTTGTGTGAATTATGAATGTTTCTGTATGATGATTGGTGTAAAACCAAAAAGAGTTGTAATTCAAATAAAGTTTGAGGGCCATTTCACAGGAATACTAGTACACAATACTGCAACGTTAACACATCTAGTGTGAAATGACCCTCAATCTGGAACTGTGCAGTTTAAATGAAAGACTCGATAATGTTCCTATGTAGAAAAGGGGGCCCTGCATGGAGAGTTTGGGAACCACTGGCATAGAACATCTGGTTGTCCAAGCAATTATGTAAATTCAGGTCAGTTCCTGACTTAGGCTGCGTCTACACTACGGAAACTGCGGTTTTCCCACGCAGTGCACTTGGGCCACACCGGAGAGCCATGCCGCGCCCATTGTTTACCATGGGGACACGTACCGCGCCCATTGTGGTGTGTGACGTGTGCAAGCCAAGCCCCGTAGGCGTTGTTTGCCAATACATACACATAGGATGCAGTATTGCTGGCACAGCAATACCGCGTCCTAAACAGCGGGTGGGCGCTATGGGCCTTCTTGGTGCAGGACTTTGATGCTCTAATGCCCATTGTACATGCTTTTTGAATTTTTCAATTAACCTAGGTAAGAAAAAGCCACCACACCACCACAATGGAGTATAATGTCATTTGTGTTAGTCGTTCACTATATTAATGAATTGTCTAGTGCTCTCTAACGAAGGAGTTTTCTGCTATGTGAAAGGGGCGATTGCTAACAGAACATTAACAGCAACCACGGGGGGCGTTATGGGCACGGCGGCATATGCGTACACCACTGCTCTAGGCTCTGTAGCATTTCAGGGGATAAACATGACCCAAATTACATACAAGAAGAAAGCTCTCTAGACACTTTCCAGCCCCTGTCACCCACCAGATAAGGCATTGATGTTTATTGTGGGTGAGCAGGGCAGCTGTGGCATTGTGGGTATATGGGTCAGAGGGTGATGGTGTGACCACAAGAGATGTAGGCAATGTGATGAGAAACTAGACAACTCTTGTGTTGTAAGTTACAATATACAGTGTATAAAATGCGTATAATATGCAGAGCGAAACATTAAACCATGATATTGATATAGGATATAGGTAATCATTTCACATTAGCCATGCTGCAGCTGCGGTGCGTTTCAGTAACGTAGTGCAGTGCGGCTAGCACTAACGCAAGGTACACAGGTATCCAATGTACACTAGTCCCCCATTCGCTATGGAATCTTTCACATTACTGTAAATGCCCTACAGCAGGCAGATTCTCATACATTTGTGTGGGAAACACAGCGCAATGCAGTAATCTGAGTTTTCTCCGGTAGCGGTTGTGTTACTGCTAGCATGTCCGTTACTGGTGGGAAATGCCCCATAATGATCATATTGAGACCCTAGCTCGGGTTGGTCTCCTAAGCAGCATAGGTTGGCCGGCTTTAGGTTTATTCAAACGGGCAGTTAGGGACATGACGTCCTAACAGCCTGATTGCCAAGGTCACCAATTGGGGCCACTGTCAGTCCTTGTGCCAATTGGTATAAATGTAGGCTAGGCCACATAACCCATGCCCCTGTTACAGCTTTAGGCCCTTACATACCCGGTGAAGGATCTTAAAAAAAAAAAAAGAAGAAACAGGAATATACACATGTGCCAGTGCTGACGTTATGGAACGTGTTGGATCTTCTGTCGCCCGCAATATATTTTATAAGGTTAGACACACCTTGAGTATACAGATTGCTGGGCTAGTACGAGCTGACATGTACAGTACTAAATGGCATTTGGCACACTGCAGTCATAGCATGCTACCCTGTCAGATATGTGGCTGGGTACATCGGGCAGCATCACATGTCTTTTTCATTAGTATAATTCCCTCATCTCTTTTTTTTTTATGTTTGGGGGAAAAATGTGTCTGACATTGTGACTTCAGAGCAAACAAAGAGAAATACAAGGGTCGTTACTAATTTATATAATGCGATCTTTGATGGTTAATGTGACTCCTCATTGCTATGTATTTGGATAGGGAATGGCAGAGATTAAAGACCAAGTAGTAGTTGTGACTTTGAAATGTATGTAAAGCCAAAACTTTTGAAGGGCAGGGAGTCAAAGAAAATCTCCTATGCTATGGTGTGCTGGCTGTGAATATGGCAATATGGTATCTAATTGGGGCAGGGAGGTTGTCAGCCGCTATCCTACTAAACTGGGCTCTTTGCCATCAAGGGTGTGTGTTTAATATCATGTTCAATATTGTTTTTTGGCTCTATGGCACATTAATACGTGGCTCTATTTAACACAATATCTTAAAGGCATGCTCTGATTGAGGTGTGCTTAGAGCTTAGAGGCTATGTTTCCATGGCACTATCGGGTCCCCATGTGCTAAGCTCATTCCTTGGCGGGGATCCAGACGGAGCCAATCCATATTTCCTGCCTATAGCACAGATCTTTCCACGGCATCCTGCCGATCCACCAGCCAGAAGGTCAATGTAGTGCAGTATGTCACCCTCCGGCCGGCGGATACTGCATGGACCAGACCTGTCTACTTTGCTGGAACATGATGTATATTCATTTTATACGCAAATAGCTGTGTCTCCAAATCTTTATTTTCTCTTCAAAATTTGGGGTGTGTGTTATGGTCCAGTGCGTCTTAAAGTGCAAAAAAAATTTAGTGTTCCTCAACCGCTACGAAGAATACAATTCGGTGCTTCATTAAAAGTTATGGATTTGTAAACTTAGTAGTGACATCGCCATACTTAACACAGCCTATGCAGAGGGAAGAGCTATGGGAGGGATCCAGAATCTACTTCCTGTAGACTATAGGAAGGGGTGGATACAAGACCTTCACAAGGAGAGGAAGTAGTAGTGGCTGGTCTTAATTACAGGAAGCCCTTAGAATGTGTTACATCAGACTGTTGCCCATACCAAATTAGATCCCATTCATCATAGATATACTTGGTTTTGTTGTCGTCTTCTGACAACAAGCATGCATACTAAGAGTTTCCCTGTCTATGGTGTATATATATTTTATAAAGTGGAAACCAAGGAACTTCTGGTTTATTTACTATTTGCCTCCTTGAGTGAAGCAGGGTACAGACGTGAAGATATGGACCAGATCGATGGCCATCAATCTGGCCCATATAATATGTGTCTATCGCTGTTTTCGAGCGGGACAAATCAATCCCGCTGGAAAACAGCCATATCGGACATGACCGTTAAATACGGCCGATGTCCGTTGCTTTGCCTAGAGATCGCTTGTCTCCAGACAAAGCATCGGCTGAGCTGGGGAGAAAGCAAAGCTTTCTGTGTTCATTGATAGCCAACATGGTACAACACTACTATCAGAAAAAATACACATTACTGAGGCTTAAACCTCCCTAGAAAACTGCTGAGGTCCAGATTTCTGTAAAGTGCACCATATGGTAAATGTTTCTTTATGTTGTAGGCATGTAACTTCCCAAAATCCGTACAAGGGTCTAGTAGACATCCTGAATATAATAATGTTTGAAACAAATAATTTTGTAAAATAAACATTTATTTTATAACAAGATTAATGAGAAAACACAAAAATCAAGGCACAAAGCTATGCTGCTATGTACTAAATCACGCCACAATAAAGTCTCTGGTGCCCTAGATGTGCCCATTCTCTAACCTGGTGTGATGGATGTGGTAAAATCACACCAGGGAAGAGAGGGTTACTGGTAATGGACACATCTGGGGCACCAGAGACTTTATTTTGGCGAGATTTAGTACATAGGTGCACATTGAAAGCAGTCTTCTACATAGAAACTGATTTCGTGCTATTCACTTTCAAATTTCCCACCGCCTCCCCGATGTGACGTCATCACTTCACTCGGGGGGGGGGGGGGGGGGGGGGGGGGGGGGGGAGAGCTGGAGGATCGAGCAGCCAGCATGTCACATCGGGGACACCGGAACAGCGCAAAACAGTAAGTATGCGCTGCCGGAGCCCCGATGTTCACTGGGCAGCACCATCTCGTCCAGTGCGATAGTGGGAGTAGCAGCGCTGTACGAGATGGTGCCGTCCCGAATGCTAGGGCGGTTTAAGTTGTTTTTTCGGAACTTTGACAATAATGACTAGTTTTATCTAGTTGTCTAGATTTGTAATGGAATCGCATATCGTGTCCCCATTGCAGGAGATGAGAAGGCAGTGATTGCCTCCATGGCATTTCACGTACTGCCTATGTACTATTGTCATGAGCCGCTACTGTTCAAATATTTGTAAACTCAGAGCATTTGAATGTCAGGGAACTCCTCGGTACAGCACGGATTTCCATTTTTTATTTGTATATAGCCAGCGACAAAGCGTCTAGTTGACAATCTGTTGTCTTCATACTCACGCCAATTCTTAGAGGGAACAGGACACCGCGTATTAGCATAGGCAAATTATTGAAGCGCTTGAAGTTTAACCACCTGTCATGTAGCTGGAAAATGTCACATTTGGCATGCTGTAACTGAGCGTTTTAATGTATTGAAAACATGACTGTCGTTGTTGTCTTGTGTTTAAACATTGTAGATCCTTAAGCTAGGCACACATGGGTAGATCTGTAAAAAGATTTGAGTGCAATTAATCAACGTGCACGGTCATTGTACTCTAAACTGTTTACAAAGCTACCAGTGTGTGCCTTCCTTCGAGCGAGATCAATAGAGCTGGCTCGAAGAAACTCGATTGAACAGGGTTCCAACAATCTCCATTACTTTGCATGGAGACATGAGTCTTCATGCAAAGTATTGGATGTGCTGCCTCCTGCACAGCCGTCGGCTGAAGGGGGCGGAGCCAGCACTCCTCACTCGGAAGCTGTGAGAGTGAGACAGGCTGCTTCTCTCCAGCATGCACTGTGTTGTGATTCACACGTGCTGTGAGCTGGAGAGAACGGGTCCCCAGGGTCCCCATTGAACAGGAATCTATGTGCCCATGTGGTGCACGTTGATTTCCGTTCAATTGATCCCCGATCAATCACAGCGTTGTGACATCCACGCTGTGATTGATCAGGGATCAATTGCACGGGAATCTACCCGTGTGTGCCTAGCTTTAGAGTAAGAGACTTCTTATTCCTGTCTGCTAGTATATATGATTCTGAAGTCTGCATTTGTTTGCTGATTATAAGGAATATACACGGCTGAAGTTTATATAGAAAGTTGTTTTAACTTTCATCTGTTTAGTAGCTGGTTGGATAGTAAGGTCAAGCTAGTGACCTGGGATTTGTCTTCTACAATGTGGTCACCTAAGTGTTACCTGCTTGTGGGCTATAAAGAAGCATCAATAGACTGAGCTGCAGAGTTTGAGTTGGTGAGCTCCGGTGAAATCAGCAACACCAGAAGACCACGGAAACCAACTGTGGTGGTGGTAATGGTTGTGGTGGTTAGATTGCAAGCCCGATTATGCAGGTCCTCCACTCCTCCCGTGTCATAACCTTTACCTGTGTGTATTATCCTGTGTTGTATCTCCACTCTAATTTATTGTACAGCCCTGCGTAATATGTTGGCGCTATATAAACAAAGGAAGATGATGATAATAATGACCAAATAATTTTTTCCCTGGTGAAGAAAACACCCTTCATAACAGTTGGCCAGATCAAGAAGGTGTGTGTGTGTCAAAGTCCACAATCAAGAGAAGACTTCGCCAGAGTGAATACAGAGGGTGAGCCTCAAAAACTGGAAAGCCAGATTAGAGTTTGCCAAACGACATTTAAAAAAGCCTTCACAGTTCTTAAACAGCACCCTGTGGACAGACGAGACCAAGATCCACTTGTACCAGAGTGATGGGAAGAGAAGATTATGGATAAGGAAAGGGACTGCATGCATCAGTGGTGGTGGTAGTATCATGGCGTGGGCATGTATGGATGCCAATGGAACTGGTTCTCTTGTATTGATGATGTGACTGCCGACAGAAGCAGCAGGATGAATTTAGGTAATCTTATCTGCTCATATTCAGCCAAATGCTTCAGAATTCATTGGACGGCACTTCACAGTACAGATGGACAATGACCCAAAGCATACTGCAAAAGCTACAGACAGAAAGTTTTTATGAAAAAGAAGTGGAATGTTATGCAATGGCATGCATTTCACTTGCTGAAGACAAAACTGATGGGAAAATGCCCCAAGAACAAGCAGGAACTGAAGACAGTTGCAGTAGAGACCTGGCAGAGCATCACCAGGGATGAAACCCAGTGTATGGTGATGCCTATGCATTCCAGACTTCAGGCTGTAATAGACTGCGAAGGATTTGCAACTAAGTATTAAAAAGGAAACGTTTAATGGTGTAGGTTCATGCAATTTACATTTCCTATCCCCGATTTGCAAAGTCTGATGACCCGCTATCGACCATTCAACATGGTATGCAAACAATGATCTACACAGTACACTGGGAGTTTTGAAAATGAATTGAGATCGACCCTTCTGGTGGTGCGATATACTCCTGCTAAGTGTATATGGTCTATGTATTAAGGTAATGACATAAGCTCTTATCCTTTTTTTCCCCTTAATTTCTGTTTTATTTCCTTTGTTGTTCCTGGCGTTATCTATTGTTGCGTTTTATTAAATAGCTTCAGGGTTTTGCTTTGTTTTTTCAAGGTGACCAATAGGACGCCAGTCACGTTTTTTTTCCATATATTTTTGCCTAATCATCTCTACAGTACCTGTATTCCTGTTGGTTACCATGTGTATTGCCCCACCTGAGAAACTTATTTAAAAAAAAAAATAAAAAAAAGTAAAAGTTTGATTTATGATTGTTATTCTGACCCATTACTTTTGGTCCCTTAACAAGTGGGATACCCATATACAAAGTGTTGTAATTCCTACACCGTTCACCTGATTTGGATGTAAATACCCTCAGATTAAAGCACATGTTTGTTTCATTCCAGATCCATTGTGGTGGCTTAAGAGCCAAAAAGTTTAGAATTGTTGGATGTCCCAATATTTATGGACCTGACTGTACTCAGTACTTGCGGTCTTGAGAAGCATATGGCTTATAACAATCCCCCACCCCCATTCATGTCACTGATGTTTGGCATTTGGCCTTGTCATATGGGGCAGGGGGGGGGGGGTCAAAGCTCCAAAGATATGCTCCAAGTCACAACACCTCTTGTCATCCAACAAAAAAGTAAGGAACCATAGAAAATTTTTTCCTTATTTTTTTTTTTTTTTTTTTTTTTTTTTTTTTTTTTTTTTTTTGTTTTTCTTTCGTTTATACTGTGCTTGGGTGCGTTTCTCAAAAGTCCCAAGCTGTCCAAGCTTTGCATGCACGAGAATAGAACTCCACACAGGTTCGCCCCCTGACTACATTCCTACAGTGCCCCACATCCCTTTGACCACCTAAGCTTTTCACATTCCTGTCTGCTGAAAGGCAAATTAATCCAAGTGTACATGTGGTGGAGTTCCTCGTGTTCCCACTCCGAAGTGGGAACCTGAAAAAAATAAAAAATGGCAATGCGCTCCCTATCTTTCCTCTCGTAACTCCTACCTGGTACATCAGGGACGATATCAGGTATGATAGGGAGATATACGCCACCATCCAGAAGCCACCCCTACATCGTGCCATTGGGCAACAATGCACGAGTAGGGTATTACCACTGTCCCAAAAAGTGACATTGTCATCTAGTGGGCTAGTTCCTTTTGAAAGGCCTAATTGAGGGCCCTTTTACACTAGCCTCGGTGGGCAATGTTCACAGGTAACAGTTGGGATGGGATGCTGCCACTGCAGCATCAAATGTATTTCATTAGACCCTGGCCTGATTTGGTTTATCAAGTTGAACCCCTTTTCTTTTGTTGTGGGTTGGGGGGGGGCCTGGGGGGGCTGTGGGGCGGGGGGGCCATTCTTTTATCGTTTTGTAATTGGGGGGCCGCCTGGTAATTTATAAAGGTCCGGACGCCCCATTCCTCCCCCCTCCCCTTTCTCTGGGGTCTACACATACTTCATTGCTAACACGATGGTTTGGATAAGCCCGATCATTCCAAATATTTTGTTTGTACCTTATAGATTTTTTGTATGGCACCTCTACCGGTAGGGTGTGAGAAATATATGATTTGGGGGGAAAATCCATCACTTACCCGTTCCTATCGCCCCATAACGATATAGTGTGCTTCCTTCCCGCTTTTAACGTTTCTTCTATCTCCGCGCTATAAACTTGGGGTAATTATTCCGCCTACATAGTTCAATTTGGGTGCCATTTTTACTCCCCGATAGCTTATTCCTCCCTCCATCCCACTTCCTTGTAATATTTTTTAAGAGTTTCAAATCTCTTTTACTATAATTAACGCCATTCGCTTCTGTCTGCTTGATTATTTTTATACCCTGAGCGCTTCCCATATGGCCTCCAATAGTTTTTTGAGATTGGGGGGCGAGAGTTCCATCGGCTGAGTGAGCTTAGGGCGCACTCACACATCGCTAAAGGGCTATTTATACCCCTCTCCCCCACCTCCCCCCCCCCTTTACTCGTTACTTTCCTTCTTGTGCTGCCAGCCGGCTCTATGGCCATGCGAAGAGGATGGGGGAGAAGGGCACCCCTGTCTTGTCCCATTCTTATCTGGAATTTCCTGAATCCCTATTTGCCATCTTCACTGAGGCGCGGTCCGGGCCCCCCCCCCCCCCCCCCCCCCCCCCCCCCCCGTGTCCGGGCCTCTTATTGCGGAACACGGCGCCCTCCAACCGAAGGCCCCCATGGTTCTCACCAGAAGGGCCACCAGTCGGTCGAACGCCTTCTCCCGCCATCTAGGCTAACACCACTGCACCATTTTTCTCTGTTGAGATGTTCTCTTAAGTCCACACGTTCTCCTTAAATCTATCCCCCTGTGTGCCTATGGGACAATCCTGTTTGGTCCGGGTCTATTAACTTGATATATTTCCCATCTCTTTGCTAATATTTTTGATACCCTTTATATCGGAGTTCAGGAAGGCTTGGCCGTAGCTAGAGCAATCTGCCGGTCCTTCCCGGGCCTTGACGAAGATGAATGTAGGAGTGCGTCATCTGTAGTGGATTGTCCTCGCCCTCGTAAAAGCCATTATCACAGATTTGTTAAGTATGGGCCCGACTTCCCCGAACTCCTTGAGTAAGTGATGTGAAGCCATCTGGCCCCCGGGGCCCTTGTTTCTGGAGGGATTTAAGACTTTTCCACTTCTCTGAGTGATTTCTCGATTTCAATCTTCGTTTTGTTCTCTATTTAACTTGGGAGCAGCTTGGGCCAGGACCTCTCGACGCTCTTCTCTCCAGCTGCGGTTTTTCCTGTTGTACGCTATGTTCTATAGAGCGAACTGTAGAATTTTCAAAGTTTCTAAGATGGCACCCGGGTCCCATAACTATCTCGCCTTATGCTCTACTTTTTGGGGAGTCCCCTCTCCCTCTTTTCTCTTTATTTTCTGCCACAGCAGACGTCCGCCCTTATTCCCTATCATAACCTTGTCGTATATAACAAATCCTTCCACTTTACCTATAGTATTGTTTTCATTTCGCTTAGTTTATATTTTGCCGAAGATCCCTAATGTCTGCTTCAGGAGCATCTGGCTTCGAGTTGTTTCATGCTCTTTGTAAGTCCTTTTTAATTAGATTCTGATCTCGCTCTTTCTGGGCCGTCCAGGAGGAATACAATGTCCCCTCATGACGGCCTTGTGCGCCTCCCATAGGACCCCATCCGAATTACCCGAATCCTGATTTATTTCAAAATACTCTTTGAGTGCTTTTTTCTAAGTGAGTTTTTGCAGTGATATCTCTATTAAATTATCATCGAATTTCCAGTGTCTTTGTGCTTTATTATTTTTGCCTATTGTGAGTGTTATGGTATATCGGTGTGCGTGGTCTGACCAGGTTATAGCCTATATCCGTTTTCGTGACCTGTTTCAGTGTCACTTAAATTCCCTAACCAGATCACATGCCTGTGTGAACTGCATGTGGATGTGAATAAAATGTGAACTCTTTTGTTTACTTGGGGTTGCGTTCTCCAATCTCATATAGTGGTGTAAGTTAATAAGTTGGCTAAATTTCCTGGCTGGTCCTTAATCGTTTCCTCCCCTGCGGTGCCCCTTTGTGATGTTTTTAAATCTGTCCGTGTCCGGGTTCAAGATCATATAAAGTCCCCCACCCATTATTAAGTGTCATATTGTGGAGTCTCTATTTCCTCCAGTATTTTTGTGATAAACCCCACTTGGTTTTTATATTCGGTGCGTAATATTCAGCCAATGTGATATTTTGTTGACCCCTATTTTTCCTTTTAATCACTATATAATCTACCTTCCTTATCTTGTGTCTTTTTTTAACCTCAAATTGAACCCCTCCCCATCAGGATCGCCACCCCCCTGCTCTTTTATAGATGAAGTTGCTGAGAATTTTTGGGTATAATTTTTCCACAACCTTAAACCCCTTTATCATCCATGTTGTCCTCCTTAGGAAACCTATGGCCTGCCCTCATTTCTTTTAATCCCTGGGATGCTAATCTCCTTTTTCCCGGGAGTTCAGCGTCCTTTTCCGTTTACTGAGACTAATTTTCTTCATACCTCCCACAGCCAGGTTTAACCTTTTTAATTGTTGCCTACATACCATTTTGATGAAACTCCCACCTCCATGCCTCAACCATACCTCCGTGAGAGGGCCTCCTTGTTTTCCCGGTTTGTGCCATCATCAACGCCGTGAAGATAAACAACAGGCTTATCCCCATTCTCCCTCTCTCACATCCTTACATTTTTTTCCATTCAACAATTACCATTACTCAATTCAATCTTTCTCCGGCCATCCGTCAACCATCATACCTCTCCTCACCCCAGGGCCGTCACACCGATTCTACACTGCGACCACCCGTTCCCTCCCACTATCTTCACTATTCCTTCCCTCTTCTTACCCTTCCTGCATACACATCAATCCTAAAATCGTCTCAATCGCAAAATATATTATACAATGTCCGCGCTAACGCAGCGTTTAATTCCCCTTGGATGGGCACCTTGCCAACCGCTTCTCCTCCCTGCCGATCAAGGTTCCGTCATGGGGTTTTCCCCCGTTATAGCAAGGGGGGGCGCGTCCACTTAGGACCAACTTTACTTCTCTCATCCTCCAGGTATCCTCAACTCTTAATATGTGAGGACCCTTACGTGAAGCGTACGGAAGGCCCGCTTATTCTATTGCCTGAAGATTATTGGGACATAGGGGGCATGTCAGGTGATAGCCCCGTCTTATAAAGGTAACTATCAATCACTTTAATATTTGAATTGGGAATAGCTTTCTATGGGGGGGGGGGGTTGGCAGATGGGACCTGCCCTGACTAGAGAACCGGGCTAACCACAGAGGGCAACCGCTGGGAACCTAAGACCCGAATAACATCCATTTTGCCAACTTAACAGACTTATTTGTTATATTTGCCCTGAATCCCCTTAGGGTTGCTCTTTTGTTATATTACATATTTTTTTTTTTTTTTTGTTATCTTACCAGGAATTTTATAAAATTCCGGCGTCCCGATCAGCAACACTGTTCCAAAAAGTATTCACCAGTAAAGACCACCAATCAATGGTGGTTGTACATGATTTCGGATTTGTATTGTATCCTTTTGGAGGACTTAATATTTGTGTTATACTTTAGTAGTGACAGTTAGCCAGAATTTATGACCTTGACTTGAGATCATTGCTCTGCAGATCGTCTTCCTTACTTACAGAAGCTCCAGAGAGAGCGAGCGCAAAGCTCTCATCTCTTAAAAGGACAGGAGTCGGAGTACACTCCTTGTACCTTGATATTCGTGTTCCTGCCTTAGCTGAAACGTGTTTTATCACCTCTAATCTACGTTTACTTTTCCCTTATGGTTAGTTAGAGACAATACGGTCGATACCGTATTTTCGGACGATAAGACTCACCCAGTTTTTCGGGCAAAAACTGAACAAAAGATTTAATAAGTTTTCACATCATTGGGGTAATGCATGAATTCAATACATGCCATATTCCATCCGCAGCAGGGTTCACTAGCATCAGTACACCTCAGCACACAGCATTCCCCACAGTTAACCACCTGGGGAGGAGGAGGGGGCCAGACCCTGCAGTCCTTCCTCCCTCAGTCTCTGCTCTCCTCTCCAATGTCCGCTGTTACTGTCCGTGGGAGCAGCATAGTGATTGCGTTTCCACAGATGAAGAGAGGGAAAGATGCAAGTTCATCTATATCTCTCTCTTCATTGCCTATGGTAGCTGGGCTCTGAGCTCTGCTTCTATTTCTCTAACAGTTGGTGCGTGGGCACCTGGGAGATTTTTGAGAGCCACCGCACTACAAACTACCCCACCGACCTACTAACATCTCAAATTATACCACGTTACACCATTTTTTCCTCCCAGCGGCGCCGTTGGTGGTTGGCCCTCCGTTCCCCCCCTTGTCCTCGTTTGCCCCCTCCATGGGGTGACTGTGCGCTGGACCTGCCGTGGACATCCGTCCTACTTTGAATTTGGGGGACATCCATTCCCAACTAGGTGATCTCCTGAAGGACTATCGCTCCGAAACTATGTTGAATCTCCCCACATCCCTTGAAATTGTTTCCATCCGGTGTCCATCCACGTCCGATTGGGAGTGTAATAGGACGTCTGTGCGCTTACTGTACCGCTAAAGACTTTGAAACCCACTACCTACCTATTCAGATTGTTTCTACCTGTTGATATCTGTCTGTTTTTGTTTTTTTGTTTTTTAATTGTACTTTCCCTTGTTGATATGGTCCTGCTTTATTGTTTATCATCATAACTTACTTGTGGTAATCTAATAAACCTTATTGCTGCTACTCAACCTGGAACTAACGCGCTAAAGTCCCCCTGTCCCCCACCCAGGTGAGGGAGATTGTTGGGCCCTGTAGTGTCTGAACCTAGGATTGGGTGGCCAACACCTCCCTCCACGTGGGTTTCAGACCCTCGGACCAGTTTTTTGGAATATTCTCTAACATTTGTTTTTGTAATGATCTATAGAGCCTGCTGATTATTGTAATGAGTAATTCATAAAGGCGATGCAGGGCATATGTGAGTTACCATTGCTGATCTCATTAGAAAATGGTATTTATCTGACATTCTGATCCTCATTTGACCTACAACAAGCATTTAGATCAGTGGTGGGCAAATAAGTAGATAAAGAGGGCCACGAGTGCGACATCACTAAAGGACCGCACATAACATTTTCAATCTATACTGACTTGTATTTAGCACTTTATTTTTAATTTTTAAATAGAAAAACTTGTGTTCATTGATACTTCAAGCATTAGGGAGCACTGTAGTGTGGTAATACACATTTTGTGTGGCGTACATAAGGATGTGTGTTTTTTTTTTTTTTTATGCAGCCCACTGTAATATCCCGAGTTTAGAATGTGTAGTGACAGTCATTGTCAATTACCTGATAGGGCCCCGGGCCAGTCCCTATGCATTAACAGTCAGGCTTTAGGAGCCACAAATGTAGGGCTATGTCTCCACTGCGTTGTGTGCTCTGATGGGACCCCCTATGTTAAGTGAAGTGCTTGGTGGGGTCCTGACGGAGCACATACACATTACCTGCCCGGGAGATCCTCTGTTCACATGGCGTTGAGCCAATGCAGGGTTGCATCAGTGGATGTGTGAACAGAGAATGCACCAGGCAGGTAATGTGTATGTGCTACTTTGAGACCCCACCAAGTACTGCGCTTAACGTAGGCGGTCCCAATGAAGCACACAACGCAGTGGAGACATAGCCTAAGGGAGGCTGCTGAACAACACCTAAAGGGATGCAGGATGGGCACCTAGCATTTAGATGGTTCTGACCAATAAATGTGTCTTGACCTACTTAAGCCCACCCATACACGTTTAGATTGTGACCCGATGTTTTGGCCGATCAACCATGCTTGATGACGTCATCATGCACAGTCAATCTGCCGAAACATCGGGACTAGGGAGACCCGGCAGACAGCATGCCGGCTGTGAAAACAGCCTAGCACGAAGGGAGAGGGAAGGGAACTGCTTCACCGACAGCATAATTTAATCAAAATTTCATGTTACTTGTGTTTAGAGGAACCAAGGCCTTCATTAGACAGTATACAAGTCAAATATATCTAAATATATAGCGGAAAGAAGGATGGCAGCGATAGCCCAAGGCTTTCTCCTGTAACAGGGTCCTTTAAGATCTTGAGTACATATAATTCTTATTGCTTAGTCACAAGGGATCTCCTTAGTAATCTCGCCAGGAGATATTCTATTTGCCCATGTCTACTTTTAATTTCTTTGAGTCTCACAATATCACAGTGAGTCACAGATCCTGAGACTGATCCTGTGAACCAAAATGAAACCTATTAATCATAATTTCTCAGACTAATGCATTACTTTTCTGTTAACTCTGTCAAATACATTTTGAGATTACTGGCCAACATTTCATTTCATTTATTGGGCTTTGGATTGGTTGTCTCAAATTTGACACCCACAGTTGTTCAGTGTTCTCCCCAGAATTTTTTTTCAGCCGGGCGGTGCGATGACGTCATGACGCGATGACGTCATCGCGCCGCCTGCACCGGTCCGGCGGCCTCACTGATAGGCTGCCGGCCAGCGGCAGCACACAAATCCTCTGACAGGCGGCGCCTCCCCATTCTTCAGGAGCGCGCCGCAGCCACTGAAAGACTCCGGCCCGTGGCTCCGGTAGTGTGCCGCGGGCCGGAGTCTTTCAGTGGCTGTGGCGCGCTCCTGAAGAATGGGAGGCGCCGCCTGTCAGGCTTCTCGCCGCGGAGGACTTGTGTGCCGGGCGGGGACTAAAATCTCCCGGGCGGGCCGCCCGGCCAATCTGCTCTGGGGAGAACACTGTTGTTTCTCTTTCACTTTTGGTATGCATTAAAGGACAACTTTACCTTTAGTTAATGCTCTAACTAACTTTTTGAATTCAGTAGATTTTCTTCTTTGCCATCTATTTGTTGATTCCAAAAAAAACAGAGATGGACGGATGACACTTTAGGAAGCTTGCCATAGACAGGAAATTGTTGGCTTTATCTAGTGATTTGACTTGACTGAATAGTATTTTTCCCCATAGTCCTAAATGCAAAAACTAAAAAAAATTGGGAAAACCATGTGAAAAAATTAAAATTTTCCAAAACTTCTGGGACTTTTTGATAATGTCCTTTCATGTTAAAACGTTAGGCACCCCTATCAGAATGCGCTCCAGTTCATTGAATTAGTGCGTTCTAAAATTTCAGCTGAGGTGGTAACTTTATGGATAGTTTTTTTAGCATTTTAAAATAATCCTTTTTAAGCAGCCCATACACGGGTCAGATTTTCAATCAATCAACTTAAAACGATCAATTTTTAAGTCGGTATAAAATTGTATGTCGATTGTATCATGCCCTATATGTAGTACAAGATTTTTGATCTAATTTTTTTTCAATCGACATAACAATCGATCCAAAATAGTCCGATTGAAATTTCAATCAGAAGTGAGGTAGAATATCGATCAAAAATTGGTTGACCACACTTGGTTCTCAAAATACCGAACCAATTTTCAATCGACCGATCAAAATTTACCATCCAGTCCGATCAAAAAACGACTGAATTTTCACTCAATTTTGATCGGATTAAGTCGATTTAACCAGGTGGGCAAAACTCAATTCTCAATCAATCGACTAAAAAATTGATCGTTTTAAGTAGATTGATTGAAAATCTGACCCGTGTATGGGCTGCTTTAGTAGCATGAATCTTATCAAGATTGTTAAGCTCCAGAGGGGATGAAGACCTGGGGCCTGCAGGAGTCAAGGTGAAATTGGCTATATAGCTGGAGAACCGAGTTGGGTAAGGAACGTAGGAGGCAAGGCCAGGATACTCTATTCACTTGCATTCTCATATCCTTTCTAAATGAAATTCTCAACACAAAGGCTTTCAATGGTTGGTGAGGTAAACACAGTCCACCTTGTCATCTTGTGTGACTCAGAAGTGTTTATCAGCTGTCAGTAGCAGTTGTATAACATGAAGAGCAGTGACAACAAATGGTAATTTCAGGGACAAATACATTAATTTCATTGACTTCATCCTGCGGAAAGTGTTGAGAAAGATGTTTCCTTTGTAACAGTCTCACTGAGTCATGTCATTTCTTTACTGGCATAATAATGTGCTGCCTGTCTGTCCATAAATGTTTTATCACATGTACATAGATGGGCCTATGTTGTAATCATTCACTGTAATTCCTGATTCATGCAGAGAATTCTTTTATTGATAATGCAGTATTGTGCTTTAATAGCAGAACATTATGTACTTTTATCTCCACAAAGTCCACTGGTGATTGTCATCTTTATGTTAAATAACAGAAATATTTTCATATATATATATTATGGACAGAAGTATAAAATATACAAATGACAGGGTCTCTTGAAAACGAAAAAAAAATTTTGGTTTAAAAAGACTAAATGCATTCCAAGTGCACTGAAACTAAAGTTGTCTGCCACCTAATGTTACATATTCGAGGAGCTATTTTTATGCCAGCGGCTATTTAGTTAGTCCCTTGTAATTCACTACTAAAACATTTGGGCATCTCATCGTCCGAGGCTGATCATGTGTGCTGATAGGTGTGCTTAAACCTGCACCTACCTGCTGTTGGTTGCCTCTGTGGTTTTGGGATTGCAGTAGGGTTTTGTGTGCTGAGCATTTTGTGGAGACTGTTTGCAATTCCGATTGATTCTGGGGGTATTTATAAGAAGAGCCTGTGTGTATCTGGCACCACATAGCAGTGGTGGGCAACTGAGTTGATATGGAGGGCCACAAGTGCGGCCCTCAGCATCACTAAAGGGCCGCACATGACATAGATCTCGATAGGCAGTCAGAACCCAACAGCACCCAAGCCCCTTCCTGCCCCTGGGTGCAGCGGTCATATGTAGACATTGACAATTTTACTGATGTAGGACCACCAAAGTTAATAAGGTAAGCTGGGTCGGCGTGTGACCTATGAGTTGCTATGCCCTATGCATTAAAAGTTAGGTTTTGGGGGCACCAAGGGTGCAGGACCAAGGGGGGCCACCTAACAATGCCCAAAGGGCCACATGCAGCCCTCGGGCCGCAGGTTGGTCACCTAGGCCACATAGGGATGGTGTCCGACCTGTGGACTCCTCCCTACCCCACGAACAATGAGGGGTAGGGAGGAGTCCACAGGTCGGACACCATCCCTGTGTATCTTTGTGTCCTCCTCTGTGGATCCCCCAAGTTGGGGCTCAGCCTCCCCTATATGGTCCATTTGTATAGCTGTAGGAACAGGTGATTCTAACCTAGACTTGGCTCCCCACAGACATCTCTTTCTCCTCCCCGTCTTTCCCCCCTTGCCCTGAAAAGGCCCGACTGATGTGGGTGAAACATGTTGGCATCCCAGTAATGGCTGGGTATCATCATCCAACCCAACTGTTACGGAGACTTCCTTGAATAGGGAAATTTTAATCTTTGCCATTTTCCATGCTATTTGTATTGTTTGTTACATTTTTCTTCATCTGATGCGAATAAAGTTTTAAATTATTTTTAACTATAAAGCAAGCCATACACATGTCGGATTCCATGGCCAATTGATCACTCACCCGATCGATTCCGGCGATTCTGCCGGGAATCGCAGGTGTGATCAATCGGCCAATTAAGAGTATCCATCGCTGCATACCACCTTGTCCAACGGATTCCGGGACGATTCCGTGTCCGATTGTCCACCTCACAAATGGCAATTCCCCCTGATCTGGGCAGAATCAATCTGATGGAACCAACATGTTGGTTCTCTGTCGGATCCGATTCTGGGCCCCTGAACGATCGGACCTGATCGATTGGACAAGGTGGGCTGCATGCGATTCCGGCACGATCGTTTGGCGTGCACGCGCCCGGAATCGATCGTGCCGGAATCCGGTGGGAATCCGACACGTGTATGGGGGCCTTTTAGTTTTGTTAAAATTTTCTATCAGGGGGACCATTTGAAGTCCCAGATTTGGAGGGTATCTTTCTCTTTCTTATTTTGGTCCAACCACAGTCGGCCGAGAATGTTTCATGTGTAAACAGGTGTTGAGCAAGGTTGTTCATTGATCCATCAGGACACGGATCTGGGGGTTCCCTTGTAAAAGGAGTTACCCAGATCCTCAACCCACACATCACCACAACGCTGCCTAAGTTGTTTGGAAGAGACTCCCCACCATATCAAGGGGATTCCTCCTTGTATGGCATCAGGCCCTGCCATGACATCATCGTGCAACCAGTTGCTCAGAGGATCGGCGGGCACCCAGGCCCCATCCAAAGTAATGGGATTGGCCAGGAATTTACCGACTTGAGTGATGGACAGGAACGCGCACGGCGGTCGATCGGCCGGAAAATGGGTTGGGAATCCTGTGTATGGTGTATGTAGGCAAGAATGAGCATTGCTTTTACCAGATGCATTAAGTAATCAACAACATTCATATGTAATAGGATACAGTGCAGGTGTATCCAAGCAACAATTATCAACAAAATGTACAAAAACAGTGAGGATAATGGTGTCACAAAACCTGTATTCCACAATAAGAGAAGACATTTACTATATAGATCGTAATATGCGTTAATGTGTACACTTGACAGGGTTGAACTCTGCATTTTTTTATTTTTTTTTGAGGCTGATCACTTTTGCTTTATTGAAATTTAGCCTTTTTCTTATTCAAACTGCTTATTAAAATATTTCAAAAGTAAACATTAAAAGTGAAAAGCACATTTGGAAAACAAAAAGACACTTTTTGTCTCACATTTTGTCTTTTCCTTTTAATGCTTCCATTGACCTCCTATTTCCTTACTTTAGCCAAGGCTCCACTGAGGCGTTTCATGAGGGCTCTGGGCTTGTCTTTTAGACACCCTGAAATGCTCCCCATTGTTTTAAATAGGACTATTTACACAGGTGCATCAAGTTTGTGTCATGACACATTTTGTTTTGAAAAACGTGGTTTACCAGTTTTCGCAGCGCTTCATGCCACAAACACATCCTAGACACATTCAGAACACCCAGATGCACCCCATAGCAATCCATGGTGGACACAATGGAAATGTCAGGGCCTCACGGTTTTCAAGGCTGCCAAGTGGTTTTCAGGGCTGCTAACTATTCATTTTGAATGGGCGAGTACCTACATTGTGCGGGCGTCCATTCACAGTTCGATTTTTAGGATGCTCTCCATTCAAAGTTAAAGGGGCACTAACAAAAGACGCCTGCCGCTACGTTTGCTGCGTTTTGGCAAAACCCAGTTGAGCCGCATCCTAAAGCCCCACATACACCTTTAGATCACTCTAAAGATCCATACAATTTCCTTTAGATCTACCAACAACTATGTAGTGCCAGGCTGGATAGAAACATAGTGAGTGGAAGGTAATATATCAACTGCTATTTAGTCTGGGTCCTCCCTGATAGAATCATAGTGATTGGAAGTATATAATCATGCTATGTATTGTGGGTCCTCCCTGATAGAATACCATAGTGATTGGAAGGTATATAATCAAACTGCATGTAGTGCAGTCTCCTGATAGATACAAGTGATTGATGTATAATATCACTGCTTATTTAGTGCCGGTCCTCCCTGATAGAATAATAGTGATTGGGAAGGTAATATATCACTGCTATGTAGTGCCAGGTCCTCCCTATGAATACATAGTGATTGTAATGTATATACACTACTGCATGTAGTGCCAGGTCCTCCCTGATAGAATCATAGTGAATTGGAAGGTATTACAGGGTGGATTTGATTTAATCAATAACCTTTAAATCACTAGTCTGTAAGGCTTGATTTAAATCAAACTGATTTAAATCAAAAATTCTTGCTGGTATAACTTTAAAATGCGATTAGATGAAGATTTTTAGAATAAAAACTTCTTATATTAGTTTTTTTTTTATCCCCAGTTTAGGTTAATCATTCATATTTGGAAAACTTTTCTATTCTAAAAGTAAACCAAGCATCTGTGATAATATCTTGTAGCAGAGAAACTGCCCAATAATCTCACAGAAACAGACAGAAGTTGATGATGGTATAAGCACATCACCCAAATTTCCCTCTGGAATGGACAAGGGTGAGGGAACACAAAAGCAATACATGTATTATACACATTGCAAAAACTGAAGTAATGACCATCATATCAATCAAAATCAATGCACAATGTTGTGGATGTACACATCTGTACAGGTGCTGTTAGACAATTAAAATAGTCCAAATGGCTATTAGATGGCTCCATAGATCAATAAGACATGATCTATGGACATGATTTCTGAAGATGGCGTCCCCACTGGTGATCTGCGTACAACAAGACCGACCCAAACCATCAACTGATCATGTTTACCAAAGTAAATGTATTAATAATCGATCTTGTTGTACACAGATTAACACGGCATTTATGCAGTTAAAATCTGTCTGTCTCTCCGTTCCTCACTGGTGTCGGCGCAGTGCGGACACCATCTTGAGAAATCATGTCTTTCCCCCTATATTGATCTATGGACGTGAGTAACCCCTGAGGGTTTGTGTCCAATATTATGTAGATTTGGTTATGCAATATGACTGATACCCTTGTGTTGGCTGTTTGTGTTATGTAGATTTGGCAAAGAAATTATATATCGTACCCCCTGAAGAAGTCTTCAACGAAACTCGCGTTGGGGGAAATTTGCCCTATTTGGACTATGTCTAAGCACGTGTACAGATGTGACATCCGCAACACTGTGCATTGTTTCTGATTGATATGACGTCATAACTTCATTTCTGGCATTGTGTATAATAAATGTATTGCTTTTACATAGTGTGCGTCCCTTGCCCTTGTCTATTTCAGGGGAAATTTGGGGTGATGTGCTTATGCCATCATCACCTTCTGTCTATTGTTTTTGGGATGTTGGCCATGTACGGTAGTTTTATTGATTATAAAATCTTACAAACACCTCCGGAAGAGCATGAATGGATTCATGGAATTTATTTACCAAAAAAAATTAAACATATACAGCCTTATTCTACATAATTAAACAATTAATTGTTATTCCATCATGTAATAAATAACCTCTTGATGGTAATCTATTTTCCTCAAAAAGCATTTTATTTAAAAAAAAATCAATTTAAATCAAAAAAATCCGATTTAAAAAAAATCATTGATTTTTATCCACCCTGGTATATATCACTGCTATGTAGTGCCGGGTCCTCCTTGATAGAATACATAGTGATTGGA
>CM070043.1:4327022-4337135 GCA_036250615.1 Ptychadena robeensis
GGCTGAGGAGGGGGTCGCCTGCCTAACCTGTCCGGACGGACCCGGATCCTGACAGACACACTCCCCGACCCAAAATAGGGGGAACAATGCCTGTGTCTTATATTCAGAATGCAGGGCCACCATGCCTTCCAGCCAGTGTCTTTGCTATCCCAGCAAGAAGGTTATCCGTGGAAGCAGAGGAGCGGTCTGATGCAACATCTGCCTATTATCTCTGTGTTAACTGCCTGTGAGCTGCTCTGCTTGAACCCAACTTACACACTGTGCAGATTGTAGAGATGCCCATGGTCGGTTCTTTCATCTGCACTGCATGTGAGTTGGGCGCAAGCTGCCCACCTCACATTCAGCTCTGCCGGTCAGGTTTAGAGGCTGGGATGCTGTCAGAGATGGCTTCCTCGCGTTCTCAACTTCTGCTCTGCCGGTCAGAACACGGCGCTCCGGCCAGCATAGTTGGAGAAAGCCAATATACATTGGAGTGTCTTATAGGCTGAAAAATACGGGATTTATGCAGCGAAGACCACAATGAGAATCTCTGCATCTAAAAGACCTACCAATGGGAAAAAACTGTAGGCTGCCCGGTTTATCATGTAATTGAATTGACAATGTAGAGAATATCTCTGACTTAAAAGTAAAAGAATTGCCTTTATCCCCCAAAATTTACATCAAAAGAGAACAAAGTAGAACAGATTGCACCATCCAACCCATAAGGGAATTTGTCAGGCAATATCTTAAAACTTACGATATTGCCTGACCAATTCCCTTATGGGTTGGATGGTGCAATCTGTTCTACTTTGTTCTCTTATCATGTAATTGGCCTGATGATTCAAATATATTATTACTGTTAGGCATGAACAGGACCTTAAAGTTGTCATTTATAAAATATTCCCACCCCCCTCTATGGGTTATATTCCTATCTGTTTTATTGCACGTTGAACAACACTAGTTCAACCAATGCTCATTAAATTCAATGAACCGATTCACTTGAAATGAATGTCAAGGTATGTGTCAGGATCCAGTTGTGTCTGGCTACAGTTCTGTTAGTCACCTGAAAGGCTGATTCCGCCAAGCCATTCTTTTGGCTGTGGTTTGGCTAGACCATAGTTAGGAACAGTGGGAATGGCGTTCATCCATTTATACTTATCACTTATAAGATAACAAGGCATTTGGCTACCTTAGGAGAGTCAAAATTACACCTGCCTTGTACATGTACTTTATTGAATTTCTTCATTTGTTATGCAGAGCCCTGGGTAGAAATCGCATGGCGTCAACACACTAACCTCGGGCCTTAATTAAACAGTTGGATTCCCCTGGTCCGCACAGGTTATAAGTTAGCTGCTAGTTGGCGGAAGCTGGGGGGTTAGGGGGGTGAGCAGTGGGGGAGAGGTGATTCATGGGAAGGCAATAGGTGGAGCCGGGGGCGAGGACAGTGTGGGGAACTTCACACCAAAGTCCAACCGACCCAGCCTCTGCCTTCCACCTAGTTTAGCAGACAGAGCTGCAGTCACACTGAAGCATCCCTGGGTTTCGATCCTGACATGTAAAACAAATAGGTCTGAACACAGCCCAATATATGTATCTTCTTGGCTCTAATGCTTCTGCTTTTAGTAACACAATCTGCAAATGCTAAAGCTAGCCATACACGGCACGGATTCCCTGGCTGATCGATTCAGCACCCGATGGATTCCGGCGATTCCGCCGGCATCCACAGGTGAGAACGATCAGCCAATTAGGGAATCCGATCGTGGCAGCCCACCTTGTACGGCCGGATCCGTGTCCGATGGATCGCCTCCCTGACCGCAACGCCCCCTGATCAGAGCAGAATCGGACCCGAAAAGACCAACAGGTTGGTTCTTCCTCGGATCCGATTCTGTGCCCCCGATCCATCGGATGCGGTCGGACGGGCAAGGTGGGCTGCAGGGGATTCCGGCACGATGGATCCGCGTGCACGCGCCCGGAATCCATCGCGCCGGAATCCGGCACGAATCCGTGCCGTGTATGGCAGCCTTAATACAATCAGTAGGGGTCTGCTGTACCGAGACAATGTAAGTAACAGACCAGAAACTCATGGTTTTTAGGTCCGAGCTGGACCAGAACAGACCCCCGGAGAAAGATTATTGTCCAAATGGCAGGATTGGTAATTTTGATGTACTTTTTCCTTTATCATGATTTTTCCAAAATCTTGACTTGATAGAAAGTTTATGAAATGATGACAAGAGGCCAGGAAGGCGAGCAGAAGGCAGGCAGAGTAGTCTGGCATACCGTGTGCTACGTTCTAGCTTACAGCAGCTGCCGTTGTGGTACAAACAGGATGTAAAGAAAGGATACACCTGTTTTTTTTCTCTTCATATCGTAGAATAGAATACACCCTTGGTGATTTCTTAGATCAGAAACAGAATATAAAGGTTACAGTTTCCTTTTATATTGTTTTATTTACAAAACATTGTCATTGGTGGGAAATCGTTATTATTGTAGGAATGCCACATAACTTGTGAACAATCGACATCTTCTCTTTCTAGTTGGTATGAGTTCTTAATATATACTGTGCTGTAGTTTATACTTTTCACAAAGCAAACTTTTCCGCTTCTAAACATAGTGCAGGTGCACTGAAAGAGCTAGTGACTCAGTTGTAGTAATGGGAAGGATGAACCCCTAAAGCTAGCCATATACGTATAAATTTTTGCACAATCAACGATAGATTTGATCAGGATGTTCGATATTTTGATCAAATATCAATTGTGCCTATATCGAATGTATACACTCTATTGATGGAACAAAAATGATCTAATGAAATTATTTTACACATTTGATTTACATTCGATGGTTACCAGTTCGATCAAAATGTCCAATAACTTTAGACCGATCTTTTGTGGGATATCAATAACTTTTAATTGAATAGACAAGTTGTTCGGTACTCATTTTTCATTAATTGAAAATATCGAACTGTGCATGGCCACCTTAAAGGCCCCCATACACCTTACAACCTTACAATTGCTGTACTGAACTAGAAAAACCAAAATCCAAATAAGAATACACGTGCTGTTTACATTTGGACAATATTTGCTTGTTCAGGAATTCACCATTAATTATGTAATATTAAAGCACTGAATGTAGAATGAGTACAGTCAATAGAAGAATGTGTTTGCAGAGTTTCTATTTGTGTGTTGGATGCTTTGACTATATACCCTGGTTGACTTCATGGAATAAAAAGGAAAAATTGGCATGAACACCTACACAATGGAAATGTAACAATGGAAGGCGATTCTGCTTTTATTCTGTTATTTTTATAAAACTTTATTTAAAGTATATATAGAACGTGAAGATTTAGGTTTATCTGGGTGTTCACATGGATTTGGAGATTTAACTTTTTTTCCCTTTTTATTAAAGACCTTGGTGTGTGACTTAGAGCATCCTCCTGTGATCCTACACACCCAGTGCAAAAAAGTAGACTGCGGGGAAAACCGTGCAGTGCAGCAGCGTAGGGGATTCGAGGGGCGCCTCACGCCCCCCCCCCCATTGGTAATTAATGGGCGCAGTGTGTGACTGGTGCACCCCAGCAATACAGCGGACAAACAGCGGGCGGCACTATGGGCACAATCCAACGTGCCCATAACGCGCCCCGTGGTTGCTAGGGCGGCATAATGTAGACTCAGCCTAAGTAGCCTGATCAAAATTCCAGTTCACCAGTACGAGGGATGAATGGAATCCCTCTTAAGAGAGACCCCAGTTGGAGGGACTTCTGGGCCCGAAGCTGTAAGCAGGCCCTCCCCAAGCAGGCTCTTAAGCCCCTGGGCGTTTTGCCTGTGGTGTGCTTTATTTTTGTTTTTAAAGAAAAAAGCCCTTACCGCCCTCACTCCTCCCCCTTTTATTGATGTACCGAAAAAAATAACGACACCTCCTTAAAATGCATGTCAATGGCGCTGCCTACTGGTTCATTTCCAGGTCTGCAAGGCATAGTATCCCTGAGTGTAGCTCAGGGTGAGTTTGCGGGGTTAGAAAACTTACCATGTGCTATACTTGGGGCAAAAACTCCGGAGGTTAAGGGACAAAAGACCTGTTCTAGTAAAGGAAAGGCAAGCATTCATAAGGAGTGGGGGGAGATGAACAACATAAAAAATAAATGATCTAATGTGAAACCAACCTGGCCTTCTGGCGTGCTTTAAAACTTCCAGCTGGGACCACAAGGCCAGTCCCAAGAGGCAGGTGTTTAAAAAAACTGATTTGGTGGTAAAGTGGTGGTCCCTACCCACTGTGTAAGTTTATGTCACCCCTGAACTGCCACTTCCGGGGCACAGACACGAAGGGCTCCTCTACCCAAACCCTGGCCAGACCATAGCAGCACTGTCTCTACCAGCAGGTCCATCAGACCTTACAGTAAGCCTGGGGTACAGTTGGGGAACTGAGATTAGTGAAAGAATAGGATAAGGGACATGGACAAGGCATGTTGATCTATCACCTTAGTGAGCTAGTTATTCTATTTTATCTTTACCCACGGAGCAGAGGACTATCCTAAGGGTAATCATTGTGATCATGTTTCTGGTTTTTGTGTTTTGGTTTTGCGGTATATACATGTAGACGGTTTCTTGGCTGGGTTTTCTATCCCTCCAATCAAGCATAATGAGGCCAATAGGTTTCTGTGTTTTATTATTAGTTGTTTTTACTTATTCCCTGATAATATTACCTCATTTCACACCAATAGGTCAACACAAAGTCTATTTTTATAAATACTCTGTAGCTTTTCACATACCATGCCACAAAAATGGGGATTCCCTTTACGAAATGGCAGTCTTCCTAACCACTTCCTCTTCATATTCTGATATACCCTATTTACTTCTCATCCTTCTGCATCATATTTGCAACTTGCTGGGAACATTTTGCATACAGTTTCCAGCATTGTTATTTTTTGCCTGGGTGACAATGTTGTGTGCTGCAGCGAAGTATAAAAATACAATTCTAAAAAAAAAAATGGCAAATTACTGCTGGAAATAGAATTCAAGTTAAATAGTTTGTGTTTAGAATTACGCGAACAGTATTTGTTGGTGTATAATTGCATGGCTTCTTTTACAACCAAGAACAGTAATGCAATGAAATGAAACATATTTTATATTATTTATTTTTTTATGTTCCACCAGTGCTATCTTGTTTGTGACTGCATTCCTTTGGGTTACTCATTATGGACTCACCCTAAGGTGTATCTGATTAGCCAAGCATACCTTACTTAGTGGTATAATAAAGATGCCAAAATCACAGGCTGCCAAAATCAGGATTTGTTAAGGCAAACATTTCCATGACTTATTATATTGCATTGGAGCTGCTGCTTATGTTTCTATATGATGATAAGGTAAATGCTTTTAGGGTTATGCCTGCCATACACCCACAGATGGGTGCCGACAGACATCCTCCGATATGCACCGGAACGCAAATGTGATGACGTCATCACGTTTGCACCCTGGTGCATTATATGGGGCTCCTTCAGTCATTGAAGCTAATGCCATCGGCTTTCATCGGCCAGAGATTATCGGACATGTCCGTTCTCTGGCCGGCCGAGCTGTGGGGTGACAGGGATCTGTCGCCCTATGTGGGCACATGCCGATAAGCGGCCGATTTTTCCGGTTAATAAACTCATTCAAGAAGATAAGTCATATGCAGTACCTATAAAAGAAACTATTCTTACTTCGGCGATTGTGTCGCGGTGACGCCGAAGGGGCACCATAGACCTCCATGTTAATGGAGGGTGTCGGCCTCCCAACCCACGTGGCCAGCGTCATTGATGACAGGGGAGGGTGGGAATTTCAAGCAGTACACAATATACACTTTTCTCGCCCGTACAGGAATGCTAGTGAGGTTAAAATATTTTAAAATAATACAACCATTATCAATGAATATATTTATTACTTATTATTATTATTATTATTAACTTATTTTATTAGACGCGCCAGCATGTTACACTGCGCTGTACGAGTTGGTTAGCTAACATACAAGTATAGACTATGACACAGGAGAAGAGGATCCTTACATGCTAAGAAGTTTGAGAACTGAGTATAATATAGGTAGGGGGGATGAAACTGGTACGCTTAGGAGTGAAAAGATGGGTAGGCCAGACTGAAGTGGGGGGTTTTCAGAGTGTGTTTGAGCAAGTCTAATATGACAAGGTAGAGAGTTCGAGAGAGTGGGAGCAGTCCTAGAGAATTATTTAAGCCTCACATGTGATGGTATGAGTGGGAATGTCTATAGTTGATGAGTGAAGGTGTGGTGGGGTCTGGTAGGGGTATATATATGTAAAAAAAAAAGGACAAGTGCCTCCCACCTCACTATGTCTAAAGCCCCCCATACACGTTCCGATTTTTCGTACGAATTTTGCCCGACCGACCGATCGGGTCGGGAGATTAATCGATCGGGAGTACCCGACCGATCCCGATGTCTCAAAATTGGCCGAAAAATCGATCGGGACCGCTTCGGACCTGTCCGTAAATTTTTGGTCGATCTGCTGTTAATAAATAGGGTCGGGCTGATGGATCGGTGATAATTCGAATTCCGATTTTTTGTGCCAGCCGACCGACCGACCATAACATTTTAGGTGAAAATCGGGTGACGGGATCGGACGAAAAATCGGTCGGGAGAATAATCGGAACGTGTATGGGGGGCTTTAGTCAGTGGACCATGCTGACATCAGTAGGAACTGATTTTCTATCCCTTGCCCTTCGTTTATGTTCTTTGTAACGAATAGAACTGCTATTTTGGAGACACTTTCAGTTCAGTTCAGTTCAGTTCAGTTCTGATGCTAAAAACAGGTGATCAATTAGTATTATTTTTTACTCTGAAAAAAAACTGCCTAAACGTGACTTACTTGTTTCGTAGGTTATGACCTCAAACAAAGCCTTCGGGAACATTTGTTTTCATAGCATCACCCACTGGTTCTTTAGCAATATTTGAAATTCTTCAGAGTTACTTGAATGTAGGAAAAAGTTGAAAGCCTTCTATAACATTTTGAGATTGTCAGGCAGCCTTAACAAGGACACAATGCTGAGGACTATTCTTTTCGTTTGTATATTCATTCTTAGTGCTGGAAGTCATCCATCCACCAGGCATGCTATTAATGCGCTAAACATGCAGCAAAACCTACTTTCTTCTGCAGCTGTAAAACCTCCTTAAAAAAAGACCACACATATTGATATGATCAATGAATCAGTCATTCGAAGCGACTAAACAAAAATGCAACCAAACAGCTGGTTGTGGTTATGATCAATTTTGCTGACCTTGCATCAATAGTCTTGAGTACATTTTCAATAAGTTTGACATTTTTCACGGATAGCTAAAATTAGCCCACCTCAATATTTTCACTGGCTCCATATCTTTTTAAAAGGTTGACTTTGTTTTGAACTGGTATACTGTGTGTCTTATAGAGCCAATCTCTGGACAGTATACCGTGCATATGTGCAGAGAAAAACAAGCTGGTCGACAAATTTAGCCACCCTAGGACACAGCAACATTGGAGAAAGAAGTGTTTGACACACTAATTTATATAAGTTTACAATTTGTAGGATCAACAAGTAACAGGAGATTTGTAGAGACAAAGTAGAATTTTTCACTGTATAAGATGCACTTTTTACTGTGTGTCTTATAGAGCCAATCTCTGAACAGTATACTGTGCAGGCTTTTTTGGAAAGAAACTTGCTGGTAAAAGCTGTAGCCAGTGTCTCTTGGCTCTGGTCACTCCCTGCTCTTCCCTCCCTCTTACGAAGTGTCCATAGACAGTACTTAAGAGGAGAGGAGGGAGAGCAGGGAGTCATCAGAGTGAGACAGGTAGCAGAGAGACACTGGCTTTCAGCAGGTGCTGTGTGTCTTTCTGATGTCTCTGCCCTCCCCTCTCTCCACCTTAGTGATATCTAGAGGGGGAGGGCAGGGAGTAATCAGAGCAGAGAGGAGAAACGGTCATATAGCCCCTGTATACAGGGTTGCATTTTATCTTCTGGTGTGTGAAATACAATATCCTTTTTTTTATTTTACTCTTAATTTGATTTACTTACTTGGGTATGTTTTTATGCCTTTTTCTCACCCACTCTGCTTCATATATTCTCATGTTGCACTTACTATATTATGAACCTGGGAGGATGTGCCTTAGGAAATACCCCATTGGACCATGGCCCTCAGCTATTTTCTTGTGATCTGTGTACTTTTATCTAAAAATGGCTTTGGTATTCATTTTGTGTTCTGTATATGGACTTGTTTTACCTGGTTATACTTTTAATAAAATCATATTTGAAAGAAAGAAAAATGCTATCTATCCAACTTAAAGGTATTCACCATCAAAATTAAAATACTTAAACAAGGAGGGTTGGTCCAACCTGATTTGCATATTCAATACTTTCAATATTGATCATCCTGTGGCCCTTGGACCTGGACCCTTACCATTATATACAGTGAAGTTATTTAACTCCAATCTTCCATTCTCATAATCCCCCAATTCTTCCAATACAAAGACAGGAATGGTCCGCTGGTTGTTTGGTGCCTGATGACACTGTCTGCCCCTTGCTGGTTGGGTCCAGTCTGTTGAAGAGAGTGTTCCCTTTACCTGGGTGTCCACACACTGGGTATGGAGGAATCACCTCCGTGGTCTTGTGGGGTTGACTAATAGACACACCTTTGTTCACTTGTCTGTCCTAAAGAAGCCCTATTTAGGTCGAAACATGTTGACATTTTGACAAGCTGAATTCCTAAACAATCAAGTGTGCGTGATTTTATTTGGATACTTGCTTTTTAACTTGATTTCATTAAAGTTTGTGATATTTTAATCATTTGTATAATTTTCAATTTAGTTTCAAAGCTGTGACAGTTAGTGAGTGCCATTCAAAGTCCCCAAACTAAGGGTTAACATTTTTCCTTTTGGTTTCTTTGTGTCATCCCAAATGAGTGTTAGATGACACAGATTTCACCCAGACCTAGTTTTCTGGTTCCGTTGGGAACTCCATTTAATTTATTTCAGTTATTTTAAATGGTGACAATAGGGAGCTATAATTACAATACTTAATTAACAGAAGGACAGCAGGATCGGCAGAGGTCTATTTAGGCTATAGACTCTGGGGATGGGGGGCATTATATACTGAAGGGTCAGTTATCTCTTGGAGGCAGAACCAGCACGCGATGGTAAAGAAAGGGAGAAGCTTGTTGGAATCTAAAGAAAGGGAGAAGCTTGTTGGAAAGTTTTACGATACTGGAAGGTGGAATAAATGCAGACTGAAAATGAAGTCGAGTCAGTAGATCATGAGGTCATGGATATGGGTGTGATGCAAAGCCTGGAGAATAAGGTAACAATTATGGGAAATGTCAATTTGTGAACCATTATTGAAGCTTTACACATTTGACCATTAGACATAATCCTTTATCAACTAATATCTGACTTGGTCAAGACTAGCAAGTATTTGTGTAGGATGATTATGATTATATACTTTTGGAGCAAGTGTCTGGTTGTGCACCGAGGCACAGGTCAGCTATTGTTAATTATTTCCATTTAATAACATATAGTATATCATACAACATATAGTATATCAGTCTTATGGTTTCCATTGTGTAGCAAGGGAAGTGTAGGCTGTAGAGCAAGTGACAACAAGGGATAGCCCTAAACTCACCCTATGTGTATTTGCTCACCTATTGGCAAATAAGAACTATAAACAGAAGAAGATGTCTTAGATATAGATACCAGTATATCAAATGTATCTATCCCCTGAAGATTTGAAGAAAATATTACAATTGACATTTACCTCCTCTGTATCCTCATTGGCAGCAGAGCTTAACTTTAAATTCTTAACAAAATGGCATAGAGGCCCGGCCATCATTCACAGATGGAGTCCAGAAGTTTCCCCATTATGCTGGCGCTGTAATACCGAAGTGGGAATGCTATCTAACTTGTGGTGGTCCTGCCATCAAATTCTCTTCTCCTGGAAACAAATTTTGTCTCTGATTGTTTGTTTCTATCACATACGTTAATATTCCCCTCATGAGTCCTTTTTCATAACACTCACTTGCCAGTCTCATCTTATAGGAAAACCCCCCTGCCTCACCTATTAAAGCGGACCTACCACGTTGTAGGTCACTTTGCACTATTGGCATCAGGCTGCCAAT
>CM070043.1:4344052-4364873 GCA_036250615.1 Ptychadena robeensis
GTTGTTGGTAAATCTAATGGAGATTGTATGGATCGATCTTAAGGTGTATGGGGGGCTTTAAGCAGGACATTGCACTGTATACATTTGAGGCTTTTTTTATGGGAATGGTCATGATATGGAAAACATGGATTTAGGAGTCTTACAGCTCCCCACTGGCATTTAAACACATCTAAAAAAAAATTAATCTTCAACACCAAGCTTTTTACACACTTGATTTTAACTGCAAGTTCCTTGCAGCATGTATTTTTGGGGACACACCATAAGCGTCTCCCATACACTTGTATAAGAAACACAGCGGCATGTGGAAAAGTGGGGTTTTATTCAGGGCTGTGGAGTCGGTCGATAAATTCCCCGACTCCAACTCCTCAGTTTCTGATTCTTCCTACTCCGACTCCTCTGTATGTAATATGCTAATGTATTTATCCACTGTGATTTACAACACGCCACAAGCTGGGGAGAAGCAGCCTGTCTCATACAGCTGCCTCACTCACACAGCTTCCGAGTGAGGAGTGCTGGCTCCGCCCTCTTCACACTGACAGCCGACAGCTCTGGAGGAGGCAGAAGCCGCAGCTGTTTCAATACTTTCCATGAAGACTCATGTCTCCATGCAAAGTATTGGAGATTGAACGGGGTTTTCCAACATGTTGGAACTCCGTTCAATCAAGTTCCTTCGAGCCGGCTCTATTGATCCCGCCCGAAGGAAGGCACACACGAGTAGATTTGTAAACGGATTAGAGTACAATCCATCACTATGAGTGCGCAAGTTAATTGATTGTACAGATCTACCCGTGTGGTCCTAGCTTAAGTGTTCTGATCTTCTCCTGAAGATAGGGCAGTGGAAGGCTTCAAGAAGAGGCGGGGTGAAGGGTCACTTCAAACATGAGTCATGATTTCCCTTGAATCCCAGAGTCATGATTAAGGCTAACAATCTAAGTATTTGTCGCCTCAGCTGAATGACAGCAGTTCTTCAAATGTTTTACAGCTTCAGTCTTGAACTATTGGCGATCCATTCCCTTCACTTATACAAGCGTCTCTAGTCCGGCAACACACATTTACTTCATTATCAGCCAGAGTTACCAGGCTGCCATACACGCACCGAGCGGCGGCCCATTTTGCTGCCGACCGATGGGCGTGCGTGGTCGCCGATCGGGGGTGCCCACATGGGGCGACAGATCGCTGTCGCCCCACAGCTCGGCCGGCCAGAGGACGGACATATCCGACAATCTCTGGCCGATACTGTTCGTTTCAATGAAGACCGGCGTCTCCATTGAAGCTAACAGCCGGAACACAAAGAGCAGAGTGATGACGTTATCACGCTGCAGTCTAGAGCTCATCTGAGCTGGTCTGTCGGCCCCCACTCGGTACGTGTGTGAGGGCCTTTAGGCTAGGCTAGGTTCACTTTAGGCGAGGGTCACAGTGGGCGCTGTAATGTTACGCACTGCATGAATCTATTCTTATAGCACAGAAGTCGTTCATTATGACTGTTTGGTTGTTGCGACATTTGAAGTGATTTTTTTTATTTTTTATTCCCATTCAAATTTAGTAGGAGTCGGAGTCATTTTTTGCCGACTCTGACTCCAGGTACCCAAAAATGTCTCCGACTCAGACTCCACAGACATGGTTTTATTACGGGTAATTGACCCAGTAATAAGTGGTAGGTCCGCTTCAATGTCATAGCTCTCACCCTACATAACTGTTCAACCACATATTTATGGAAATAGCTTTGGCACCATCACGCTGGAACAGACAATTGTTGCCACAAAGCTAGAGGCCAACAGTTGCCCAAAAAGTATGCTGTAGTATGGTGTGTGTCTAGAAAACTTTATAGTGTATCGGTGTTGGTATGCATGATAATGTGGAATTAAAAAAACAAAAGAAGTTTTAGGTATATTTGCCACATGCTGCGCATGTGCACTGCGATATCATAATGTTGTTATTTTAAGGACTGTAGCAGTCTTCAGATACCACACCAGATAGACATTAGAAAGGATATTGCTGAGTCGGGCGATTATTAATGCCTGCCATACACACGCCGATGTGTGCAGGCAGACTACCCCCGATGTCGCTCCGGGAGGCTAACGTGATGACGTCATCACGTTAGCCTCCCATTGCATTCTGGGGCCCCACAATCGGCCAGGCACCCTTTGTGTGCCGGCCATAAGCAGCGATGGAGACGCCGTCTTCATTGCTGCTTATGGCAATCGGCTCCCATCGGCTCAGATTTTCCGACATGTCGGATCTCTGGCCGGCCGAGAAGTGTGGCGACAGGGATCTGTCGCCCCATGTGGGGACATGCCGATAAACGGCCGGATTTTAACCTGACCGACGGCGAGAGCGCGCACGCCCGTCGGTCAGATTAAAATCCGGCCGTTTATCGGTATGTGTATGGCCAGCATAAGTGTTTTCGTACTTTGCAAATGGAGTTGAGATAATCTTTCAATGGATTTCAGAAATAGATTTTACATGAACATGTTCCTATGCCTGTGATAAAGCTTTGCGTTTGTATCATTATGGCATTACATTTGCATTAGTAGAAGTATAGATAACTAGATGCAGAAGATTACTTTCTCCTGTCAGCCAGGAAACTTACCACAAACCTGTACAAGTCGTGTTAAGACACATTTAATCTCCTATTATCATTTCCAGGAGGCACACATTAAAATATACATTTTGGGTGTGTTCATTGCGCAGAAAAAGTTATAGAGTTGTATGGGTGTTACCCTAACTGCTGCTAGTAATGAACACAGTGTACTGTGACAATTTTGTTTTACAAAATGTTTGATTTAAAAAGATCTCATTTTAATATCCCCAGATGGACAAATCATATGTGCCAGGTATGTAATGTACTTTGTGAGCTTCCAAGAATGTTGTCTCCAAGAATTAAATGAAACATTCCATTCGTTATATTTCCATTAAAATGAAATGGTTGCATGTCTAAGGTGCATGACACACTGGGACTGACAGCCATAACTCTAAAGCCTCCCTTACACGTCTAGATTTTCTGTTCAATCAACTTAACCTCCTGGGCGCTATGCCCGAACTCAGTTCGGGCGCAGTTTGATCGCTGTAGAAGAGTCGCAGACACACGGAGCCTTTCTGGCCCCGTGTCTTCGGCATCATCTTTGACGCCGAAGGGGGCGGCGCCATAGACCTCCATGTTAATGGAGGGGGCGCTGCTCTCCTCCCAGCAATCTCGGCAGAGTACATTGTACTCCGCTGTGATTGCGGGAGAAACGGTTTTTCGTGCCAAAAAAGATAGCACGAAAAGGCCGTAACGCCCAGAGGGTTAAAAAGATAAATTTTGAGCGATCATTTCCCCAGTTTTGGAGTTTTCTCACCCCTGCGATTTGCTGCAGCTGCTTTTGAGTTGCCATCATTACCCATCGACCGGATGGGTGGCAGCCCTCCGTAATTCATAGGCCTGCACTGGTTATTGCTGCGGCTGTGGCCCTCGCACCTCAAGCTGTGACTATTGGTAATGTTTCCCCCTTTTCGTTACCTATCCATGCTCAACTCTCGTTTCTGAATTGTCTTATATTGTTTATCTGATCTATGTTTATTTTGGTTTTGGTTTTTTTTTCTCTTCTGTAACTAAGTTGTGAAAAATTTCAATAAACGGTTAATATAAAAAAAATAAAATAAACATTTTTTGGGGTCAGGGAAATTGGTGATTGAGTGTATGTTTGCCAACTGTAGTAACAGATATTTGATAAAAAATTTTGGGATAGAAAGTGTAATCAATTACAATACAACCAATTAAAATTTTCCAGCATGTCCAATCCTTTTCAATCAAATATTTTCCCAATGTTAACAATTCATTTCAACAATTAAGTTGATTGCATGAAAAATCTAGACGTGTATGGGGACCTTATGGGTCTTTTGATTTCTCTGTCAAATTTCCTTTAGATCTCTTTTTGTTTTATTAACTATGTAATATGAGGAACTTTTTAAACCATCATGTCTTCCTGTGTTCAGGGCTGTGGAGTCGGAGGCAATTTTGGGTACCTGGAGTTGGCAAAAAATTTACAGAGTCCTACTAAATTTAAATGGAAATAAAAAAAAAAGTTTAAATGGCCTAATTCACAAACCATTAACTACTTCTTTGCTATAAGAATAAAGCCCAATGCATGCCGTGCATAATGTTACCACAAAACAAACACGCAAAGTGACCATGAAGCATGCTTTTCATTGACTGTATGTATCACTACATGGGAAGTAATGCACAGTTAAGGTGCGGCATCGCTTTCCATTGTGTTGTGTTCCGCTGTTACAGGGAACGCAACTCCCACTGTGAACCTAGCATAACTTTCGCTGAAAAGTAAAGCTAGCCATACACGGCACGGATTCCCTGGCTGATCGATTCAGCACCCGATGGATTCCGGCGATTCCGCCGGCATCCACAGGTGAGAACGATTAGCCAATTAGGGAATCCGATCGTGGCAGCCCACCTTGTACGGCCGGATCCGGGAGGGATCCGTGTCCGATGGATCGCCTCCCTGACCGCAACGCCCCCTGATCAGAGCAGAATCGGACCCGAAAAGACCAACAGGTTGGTTCTTCCTCGGATCCGATTCTGTGCCCCCGATCCATCGGACGCGATCGGACGGGCAAGGTGGACTGCAGGGGATTCCGGCACGATGGATCCGCGTGCACGCGCCCGGAATCCATCGCGCCGGAATCCGGCACTAATCCGTGCTGTGTATGGGGGCCTTAAGTCTTTTTTGCCGGACTAGAGACACTTCTAGTCTCTAGTCTGGCAGTAACTGCGGATATTCAGCTGAGGCTACAAATACTTAGATTTTTAGTTTAAACTTTAAACATGACTATGGGATTTAAGGGAGTTTATATTTAGGAGTACGAGTATAGATAAAATTGTCCAGTTTATTTTTGTGTTTGAAGTGCCCCTTCCCCGCTGCCTCTTTCTGGAGCCTTCCACTGCCCTATCTTCAGCAGAAGATCAGAACACTAAGGAAAAAGCATGTATGTTGCCTTCCTTTTCCTCAATGAATGTATAAAATACATTAGCATATTAAATACAGAGGAGTCGGAAGTATCAGAAACTGAGGAGTTGGAGAATTTATCTAGTGACTCCACAGCACTGCCCCTGTTCAATCACAGAGGCCCCTATACAACATAGTTGTTGGTAGATCTAACGGATATCTGTCAGAGATCTAAAGGTGTATGGTCAGCTTAAAAGCTTTTTTGGCAGCTGAGACTTCATAATGATGAAGGTGGATCAATTTATAAAGTGGAAGGGGTTTCAAGTCAAGAGGTAATTAGTCTATGTTCTCTCCATTCACACCAGAAGTATTCCCACATGTATGCTTGCCATTCAGGATTCTTGTCCACTGAAAACACTTGTGTGATTCCATTTAAAGGGCCAGTCTACCCAGAATTGTTATTCAGTACTCTACTATTTCTGAGATTTTATCTGCTTGGAACATTTGTGGTAAAGATGCTGCTCGTAACGTCCTCAGAGCCACTGTAGCCAGCTGAAGATCTCCTATTGTGTTAAATTTATTAGATTATTTTCAAGCAAAATACAATGTTAGGAATAGCAACTTACCAGAGTAGGTGGGAGAACCTATTGCTACAAGGTAGTCAGTGATAGAGCCAGTAACCGTTAGAGGGATGCTTGGCTAAATTTTTTTGGGGAAGCTACATTTCTTCCAAACTAAATCTGCAATTCATATATTGCTTGGTTGGAATTGCCTTTTAACGTTTTTGATGGATCTAAATTTTGACAGAAGAAGCTGACTTTTCCCTCCTTAATATATCACTGAAGAAAAGAGGGGTTCCATCCTTACACAAATTTAGGAGAGGCCAAATGATGAAACGTGTAAGGAACTTGTATACAAAGATGAAGCTCAAGACCAATACCTAATCATGGAATCCAGGATATTAATTTAAACCCGATGTTCATACAAACACACCATTTATGTTAGATGGTCTTTCTTAATGACCTTTTTTGAGTACTTAACTAAAATTAGTTTTTTCACTAGAAAGAAAACTTGAGGATATGTTTGTTTTTTATATGTAGCAGATGCATTACTCTTCTGCAGTGTTATCCCCTTGTACTGGCAAGTGCTTTGTACCCGATTTTAAAATGTTTGGATTAAGCCAAAGCTACAAAGTAAAAACTTTACCTACAACATCCTTGTAAAGGGTGCATTCGGGACCTATATGTTTCCATCTATTTTGGAAGGAAGAAGAAGGATGTCCAGCTCCATGTTACCCTTAGGATGGGAAGGTTAAGGGAAATTGCTGGGAAAATCCACCCAGGCTACCTATTACAATGGCAAAGTGTATTGGGTGAGTTTTAGAAGTCTAGCTACTCATTTTACAGACTGCAGATCTACCAACAACTATATAAAACAAGCACCTGCCATATTGGATACTTATACATATTGTGTAGTCCTGCTAATATGTAGAGACCCTGTAAATTAGACAAGAAAATATGTTACTTTTTTTGGGTCGATGCTTATTGCTCATTTCAGCTTATTACAGCTTCTTACAGTAAAACCAAAGCACAATGTTGAAACAAACCCAGGCATTTTTTGCTGGGAAGGCAACCCCCCCCCCCAAAAAAAAGAAAACCCCACACAAATGCATGGCAAACAAAATCAACCAGGCTTGCTATGCATTTGTGGTTTTTTTTTGGCCACAAGGAGTTTAACTACAAATAACTGTGCCCTTCCCCCTCTCTCCCAATTGGCTTGATGAAGGGAAGTTTCTCCCCAAAACTGTACCATCCTTTGTAACATCACCCTTGAGTTAACTGGCTCCAGTCTCCTGTGACATGTCCTCAGTCACTGAAGGTGCCTAGGAAGTGACATTTTCACTATAGATACCACCATGAGGAGCTGTATTCCATCTCTACCTTGCTTACACCACCAAGTGAGACACTGCACCTGTACTCTATATCTGGCCAGGGATCCAGCTGCACCAGGTTTACCTCCCTAGCGGTCATGACGAATCCAGTTCGTCCGGAGTTTGTTTATGAATTGGGATCATAAACATTGGCATTCTCTATATTGCTGATGCATTTCTGGAACCCCCCGGGAGGTTCATAGACCTCCATGGTAATGGAGGGGCGTCGGTCTCCTAGCCCACTTCCTCGCATCATTGATGACACCGGCGGTGTGGACGGGTGGGAAGTTTGAGCAAAATACAATGTAAAAACAGACCGCTGGGGGGGTTAATTCAGCCTCGTGAGTTTATCACCTCATTTTTAATTTATATCATTAAAACTGTTGATAATGCACTAGGTTGTACTCTCCTTTTTTGTCTTTTTATTGACTTATGACCGCTAATTATATTTTATAAAAAGCGTAGCAAAGCAGAGGAACCAGGGAATTCACAACTTCAGCACAATAAACCTTTTTGGCATATATATTGTTACAGCCCCTGCAGATATTTCATTCACATTGTCATTAAGTCATTGTTTTGAAATGTCCTGGAGTTTTCCAAAAATGTCACTAATAAGTTGCAATGTACTTATAAATTCTAAATGATAGTTTTGGAACATTGATATTGTGTTTGAATTCCCAAGAGTAATATCATTTGCAAGTATGACTTAATTGGTGACACATAGAACTATTTCTGTACCTCATGAAAACCATATTTTATGCATGGAAATACATTATTGTAATTTACAATCTGCTGTTGCATGTACAAATATACAACCAGACCCTGGCTCTATTACACATTTGGTGGACTTGTCCTAGTGTCTCAAAGTTCTGGGAGGCGGTGTTTGCCTTTTATAAAGCAGCCAGAAGATCTCAAGTGCCGTGCTACCTGAAATCGCATTATTATCCCTTTACCCAGGCACACGTTTTAAATCTGGCTTACTACGATTTTTCTTGGTTGCCACCAGAGCGGTGCTTCCGACTGGCACTGGATGTCAACTGAGCGCCCCCCTCCCCCAGATAGAGGAATTGCTTCCCAAACTCGTCCTGTATTTGCTGATGGAGGACCCTCCGGTCTCCTCACTTACACCAACACCCGCCCCGCAGACACATATGTTGACAGATGGTCTCCGGCTTCTCGTTTCTCCACCCCCCCCCAACCCATTTTCCAGTTGCTAACCCACCCACGCCATCCTCTCTACCAAATCTTAAACGCCCATCCACGACAATCGCTGTCGATGTATCTGTCTCTTATCCTCAACGTTGCTACGCCCATACACTCCCCCCCCCCCCCCCTCAAAATAAAAACACAAAAAAACGCCCCATACCAGATTTCCTCGCCCCCTTCTCTACTTTTCTCCCTACCACTCTATACTTATAGCCTCTACCCCTCCCTTCTTTGCTTTTCTACACCCCTCCTTACTTCCTCTTCTTCTCCTTTCTCTGCCCTTCCTGCGTCCTTTCCTCTTATGCCACTACCATTGTGTTCAACATGTAGGCAATAGCGGACTTAGATCCTCCTGTAGCTTCCATTTTCATTGTAATCTGTGTAGTGCAGACCTCAATGTCCGTTGTCGCTGATCATACGTTGTTTCTATAAACTTGCTATGCATTATTGTTTTATACTTGCACTTTGTATTTGTACGAAACTTCAATAAAAATGTATTATGTAGAAAAAATATACAACCAGACTGAGGGGCATAGTAGAGCATAACACAATGGCAGACACTTGGAAAGATAATCCATGTAAACATTTCAACAAGCAATATTCGCAACTGGAATTTGGAACGGGGCGGTCGCCCATTAGAACTGCCAAAGGGCAAAAAATCGTACTCTAGGTTTCTTTAGTAAGTACTTTTTCCTGCCAACAGGGAGGACACTGAACCTTGAATATTGCAGCACTAGGACAATAAACTCATACATAGCATTTCTAGTAAATACACAGCTTACTTGTTGTGGTAAAACAAATCCTGCTCTTCGTTTATTTAGTCACTCGGTTGATAAGAATAGTTAAAAACAAGATAATTCTGTAGAAAACTTTGTAAAAGTTTCTCCTTCAATACTTTTTTTTTTCTTGATTTAGTGTGGAATTTGCCCTTCATGCCAGACAAGACATTCTTGGTGTCCCGCTATTGTTTCGGCCTTTGTCTAGGCATTGTTAAGGGGGTTTATACAGATAAACAGCATTAGGAAGCACCTGGCATTTTTGTAATAGTAACCTTGGCTAGTGGTTAATGATTGACTACAAATCTTTCTGGAAACATGGCTATTAATCTACACCAAGCTATTAAATAGAGGAACAAGCAATCTGATTCGAATGAGTGGCATTATAAATAACTATTTACTTGACCTTTTCTGTCAAGGACAGAACCAAATTAATTACAGGCAGATAAAATTTGGTGCTCTGCTTTTTTTTGTGCACCAATGTGCCAAAATGCCCCCTCTTAATACACCGGGAGGCTATGGTTTCATTAGCAACCTTATAGGACATGCTTCTACAGTAAGAATTATCTATAACTCTGGATGACCCTAAAGCTGGCCATACACCTTTAGATCTCTCTGTCAGATATCCTTTAGATCTACCAACAACTATGTAGTGCCAGGTCCTCTGTGATTGAACATAGGTAGACTTGATGGTTTAGAAAGTCCCTCATATTACATGGGTTTGTTAAAAATCTGACAGAGAGATCTAAAGGTGTATGGGGCCCTTAATTTGCTGGCAACTTACCGTCTCTTGATTGATAATCATGGGCCATGAACATTATTTTAAAGCCCAACCCTCTAAATAAATGTAAACAAATTGGGATTAAGCATAAGGAAGGCTCTTATTTGTAACCTTTTGCAGTGATTCTTATTTTGCCAGTACCGCCTGGTTGCGTGTTGCCTAGTGTAGTGAGAATTAGCGTCTCCTCTTTTTGTAGGATTCATTAAAAGACACTTAATGCAAACTATACTACAAGGGGATCAAACATTTTCCCAAAAGCTTTCTTGTTTCTATGCAAATGTTGACCACAAGACCATTAATGACTTTTGTTCACTTGAAAAAGTGGAAGCCGTGTGTGTTGCATTTTCTGTATGTACATATGCTGTTGATGCTAATGAGTTGTATGTCGGACCATAAGACACAATTTTTCCCCCCAAGATGGGGGGGGGGGGGTAAAGGTGCCTTATGATCTGAATGAGGAGAGTAGCCAAGAAGCTGTCAGATGTGAGATCCGCCCACTGCTGGAGCTCCCATCTGAACTGTATAATTGCTTATGCCAACAGAGCCCTGCTGCTATAAGCAATGAAAAGAGGGATAGATGTACTGCCATCTCCCAATTACTGCAGCTTCCACGGACACAGACAGCCAGAGAGCAGAGGGAGAGGACAGAATACTAGGCAGCCTTCTGCCACCCCTCCTACTGATCAGTGATGAGGTGATATGATGTGCTGTGTGAGTGTACTGCTGCTAGTGACATCTACTGTCTGAAATTGATATTGCAATCATTTAATCAATTGCATTAACCCAATTGATGTGAATACTTTTATATATCAAATATTTTCCTGCTTTAAAAACTAAGTAGTCTGGTGCGGTACTTTGTATGTGCTTTTTCTTGTGTATTGAGACTCCCATGTGCTTTGAGCAGCGAATATATTCATAATTTATGTGTTTTTCATAATCACCCCACCGCTTATGTTTAACACATTGAAACCTACTTCCTGGGAGTGAATTTACAAGTGAAATTCATTGAAGCATAGTAAGTCATATCCAACTGTTCTTCAATTATATCGTTTGCATAAAAAACAAGCCCTGAACATTATATACCCTATAATTTAACATACTTCTTCTGCAAAGCTGAATAAAACCTGTTATAGATTTCATTAGACCCAGGAGTAGCTTACGTGAATTGTAGCCAAAATATATATAACCTTAGCATGTGTACCCTGAGTAACAATATTGAATTAAAGTTATGCAGAACATTGCAGGAAGTCTTTACATCATTGTCAATGCATCTTTACAACAGTTGAAAAATGGTCTATGCTAGTGTTAGAACCAAAGTGTACACCTGCTAACATGCCATAGCAGTGGACCATCCTGTGATGCTTCCAAGGCTTTTCATACCGAGTTTTGGAAAATAATAAAATGCTTTCTGTGATTTTTGGCAGCTTGAGGTAATATGTTGGTGCACATTGTGTCTTTTCCACGTACTTGAATTGGTATGTGGTGCTGTCCTTTTTGATTTAACACCTATAGAAACCCTTTGAAGTCAACACGAACTTTTAAGGCCCCCTACACCTTACAATCATACCATACAATTTCTTCACAATCAACTTTTCCGCTACCAAAACCATGTAATAACTATGTATCAGGGAGGACCCGGCACTACATAGTTATTGGTAGATCTAAAGGAAATTTTAGGGAATGATCTAAAGGTGTATGGGGGGCTTTATTGTAGTTTACCCAAACCTTCTAGAACTTTTGAATTGTTTAAGGGGCACCTGATGTTGAGATTCTAAATTTCCTAAGACAGTGGGTATCGACCAACACTTGTGTAGTACTTGATTAGTTCTGGAACTTAATCTTTGTGAACAAGCCCTAGTATGTCTATGGTTTATAAAAACGCCATCATCTTGCTCTAGACAACAGCATATCAACCCTTTGATGAAGGAACTGGTTATTGTTTACAACTTTACACTATAATGTTTGTATAGATTTGTCTATGTTAACTGTGTAACTATTTACATGAATCGTGTATATTTACATTAATTATTATATTTGATATTTATGATGTCCAAATAACATTTTTAATACTCTTTTCTAGGGAGCTTTAAAGCAGCAGCAGGGGGAACCATTTTAAAACGTTACTGTGAAAACGAGAAGATTTGTTTTGAGCTTCTGATGAATGACGTTCTGGCCTCTTGTGTTCCTGCCTACCATGGAGTGACGGAGAGAGACGAAGAAAGTTACATTCAGCTAGATGACCTTCTCAACAAATTTGATGAGCCATGTGTTATGGACTGTAAAATGGGGGTCAGGTGGGAACTCATTTACGCCTTTTTCATTTTCACTTAATGCCTTTTCTTGACCCATCTCTGGCTAATTTGCTATAATATATATTTATCAGCCTCTTCTACTGTATCCTCTTTCTGCCCACACAATGACATTTTATAGACTTGTGTGTGAATAGCACAGTAAATCAGAGCCGCAGATAATTTTACTTTAGACATGATCTCTATTAAGGTAACAAGGTCAGTGATGACTCATGTAGGTCCCTTCCCCAAAGGTGCAGACACAAATGATGTTCCTCATTACTAATGTGTTCTATCCTATAGATCTCACTGACTGAGCCATACAGAGACCTTATATTTATTTTTATCTGGAACTCTTTCAGTTAAAGCTGAACTTTCAGTACTTGCAAATTCGACAGGGTCCCTGACATTGATTTAACTGCAAAAGATTAAGCAAGGCATATAGAGACTATTTTTCTGTCCTGATCAGGTCCATTCATTCTCTTTGGGTGCGATCAAGGGGCGGTTTATTATTTTTTTCAATGGGGCCGATTAAAAAAATTGTGTGTCAAAATCGCCTGGTCAATCATGCCCGATCGCATCATCATGCGCGATTGGCCGCTTGCGATCACACTATTAAAATTGCATCCGCCCCGCGGTTGATCTTGTAAGTGGTAACATAGTCTAACATAACTTTTATAAAATAAAAATTCACTACTCTATTTTTCTATTAGTTCAATTTCAGTTCTTGGTTTGGTAGAAGCTTTTTTTCATGAACAGCAATTGTTTCTGGAAAAAGGGAAGTCAGATTACACATACTGGACAGACTGCAGTATAACTTTTCTGTGTACCAGAAACATCAGGCTTTTTAGTGGAAATACCATTATTGTATTTTCTGTTCATGAAAAACTGTACAAGTGTGTGTGGGGAAGAATGCATAAAACGAAAAGTTAAGCAGAACGAATAGTTTGAAATGCATTTCTTTATGTTACTGTAATAATACTGTGAGATAATACAGTGAGAATATATTAATATTAAGCAAGGGCACAAAAATATAAAGAAATATAGGGCTAGTCCAAGATTGGTTTAAATCACATTCAATTGTTGTGGAGCAGACACGGGCTGGGGGCAAGATCTGGCCCATTGACCTTTTAATCCGGCCCTTAAGCAGGGTACAGATGTGCAGATATGGGCTGCATCGATGGCCGCTTCAAGTGCCGTGAACGCTCACGGCCATCTATTTGGCCCATTTAATATGCCTAATATGCAGGACCAATGAATCCCGCTCGAAAACAGCCATATCGGACATGACCGTTAAATACGGCCGATGTCCGTTGCTTTACATGGAAACCGCAGGTCTCCATGTAAAGCAGCATCTGAGCTGAGCTCTCTCCCTGGCTCCGCCCATATCTGACAGCAGCGTGATGGCGTCATCACGCTGCTGCAGGGAACAACGGACGGCTCCAATATCGAGCCGTCTGTTCCCTGTCACCTTGGGGACTTCTCTGGGCCCTCTCTTCTTGTTCCCTGCAATAATCATATAAAATGCCTAGAGGAGGCCATACATTCGCTTTATCTCCACTCATTGCAGTGTCCTGTCACCAAGGTCAATGCATTTTGACTGAAATGGCAGGTACTTTATTTTTAAATACTTTTTTGCCCTCCTTGGCAGTATGGTTTTTTTTTTTTATGGAAAGCGGTACAACAAATTAAAAAAAAGATTACACTGTCCCCACCACACATCATCAATAACGCAAGGAAATAGCACACCTATGCCAGGCTCGGGGTCCGGCCCCTCTGTCAAATGTAAGAACCCATTGTGGTCCACGAGTCATAAAGTTTGCCCTCCCCTGTTGTAGAGTCATTCATTATATTTATTTCATGTAAGAAAACTTGGATGATTTGTCACATTTAATATCTGATGTCTGGAAAGGCAAGTATGCTAAATATCTAGAAGTAAAGGGTGGAGGTGTGTGGGGACAGGGGTGTACTTACTTTCTCAATAGATTTAATATTTTATTGAAAGTATCAGCCACTATAGCTAATTGTCCTTGTGTTTTTAATCAGCTATATTACCTTTTATCTGTAGGCACTGTTTGAACAAGGATCTAATGTTTGCCTGCAATTTCCACGAGGTATACATACTTTTTCACATGATCGCGTCCAGTCATTTATTATAATTTATACCGATTATATTTATAACATACAAGTAGTGGAGCTGGGTGTAGCAGGTTTACACCTACAATTTAATTCACGTTCAAGACCAAACAGGAACAAATAGGAAAATACTTTATGAAGCCAATACCTGCAATTACCATTTAACTTTGACTGCAACAATATGGAAACCGTAAATACTTTCCTTTGTTGACATAACTTTTATAACAAGTAAAGGGGAACGTTTCCTTATCACAGTCCTTGTAACTTGCAGGACAGAAAAACTGAGGCTGACTGTGTGACGTGTGACTTTTTTTTCTGTGACGCTCCTTATCCTTTTACATAGGGAATCCCTAGTTAATAAATACTGGATATGATAAGTGTGAACAAAAGGGCTATGGGCGAGTTATGCAATATAATGTAATGCACTTTCACCATTACTGATAAGTAAATTATAATAATAATTCTTACTGACTGTGAAGTTGTAATAGTTTCACTCTCTTTTTAAAGTTACAGTACATCCAAATGTTGTTCTAGGTCAGGGGTGTATCAACACAAATACAGAGGGGACCAGAATAAACGTAGCCATTACATTTCAGGAAGCTTTTCCTTCCCATTAGAACGATTAACCTTTTTCATATGGAGACTGACATGGAATCTGGAATAAGCAAAGTGCAAAGCTGGGTCTACACCACAAATGGGGTGGGTGTTATGGACATATCGGCATGACGTGTCCATTGCACCCACCTGCTGTTTGGGTCAGTTTAGGGCAGGGTATCCACCATGTCGACAACACTGCCCCCTATTAATTTTAACAAACAGACCGCTCCCGATGTGTTTTTGGTTTTGTTTAACTCACATAATCCTCCCATTGTTTATCATGAAGCTTGATGCAGAGAGACCCAATTGGCGATGTTTCCCAACATGGGGATGGACAGGCCAGTATAGACTGGCACATATTTTCCCATAGGGAATATGTGATGTCATTCCATCACAGAATACCCAGGATAGGGTAATATACTCCCAAAAAAGTGTCTTTGATTTTGCCATCTATGCCAGTTAAGATTTAAATAACCAACATTAGATTTAAATTAGTTACTTTTGGAATAAGTGACACGTTTATTATATTGTGCACATAGAAGAAGTGAATGTGAAACAATAGCTGGAACATTGGTCCATATAAAGGAAGTTTGTTATAGAGAAAGAGAAGTGCCATGCTGGAAAGTTATCCTTATACAGAGTGCCATGAGAAGATGACATTTGTTGGAAGGTAGTAGGTCAGGTCTGATGCATTGAAAAAAAGCTTCTACAGGCCTTTAACAGAATTCAAATACTGTGTTTCCCTGAAATTCAGACCTACTTCTCAAGTACCGTATATATACTCGAGTATAAGCCGAGGTACCCCATTTCAGAAAAAAATCTGGAAAAACTGAATGACTCGAGTATAAGCCTAGGGAGGAAATGCAGCACCTAAGGCACACACAGCAAATGTACGTTTTGTTTTGAGGTGTAATTATTTAATTCAAGTAAGTTAATTACAAAGCCCCTGAACATGATATCATCACTAGAAGTGCTGGAGATGTAGAGAAGGGATGTGGGAACATTTTAAAAAAAGTATTGTTCTAGCATATCAAGTTTTTGCACAAAATAAGTTCATATTTGACTTGACTTTGAACCTAATTTATGCAAAAACTACATGTGCTAGAGCAATAATTTTTTTAAATGTTGCCACAACCCTTTTCAAAATTAGTGATGATAGCATGTTCGGGGGCTTTGCAATTCACTCGTAAAATGCACCTACAAAATGTTGCGATTTTCATTTTTCGACCCAAATATAAGCCGAATTTCATTTTTTTTAGCACGTTTCAGGTGCTAAAAATGTGGCTTATATTCAAGTATATATGGTAAGTCCTAGCTGCAATTTCCCCTGTGTTTCCAATATAAGCCCTCCCCAGAGAGCTGCTGTATTTAGGGAAAACACAAGAGGGGTCCTGTCACAACTCCTATACAGTATACCCAACCCCCGGCATGCCTGCACACTGTCAGCAGCCCAGAAAGCACCTGAAAGCCCCTGTGTTCGGACACACACATTGTACATGCCATCGGGGATTTAGAAGGTGTGACAGGGCGCCTCCTGTCTTTTCGTCCCAGCTGCGGCGCTGCAACAAAGGGGCAGCAATAGAGAAAGCACCTATGTTTTCCAATGTGCAATGTTTGGGTGAAGGGGGTTGGGACGACCCCTGTCTTGTCTTCCAGACCGCATCGTTGGGTGAATTCCTGGAATTATTTTACTGATGGCATTTACCCAGCACTGCAAGTGTTCCATCGAAAGTCCCCGACTGTAAAAGCCAGTGACAGTGTCTTATTTTCAGAGAAACGCGGTAGCAGGAAACCTACTAGAAGTGATTGTAGGCTTTAGAATATCTTTTGAAATTTGTTATAAAAGCTTTAGGTACACAGTGATGTTTTGCTAGCCAAAGCCCACAAAGTAGAGAGACATTATCAGTAAACCTGTATGGTCAGGTTGATGTATACTTTTATTTGCCTTGATAAAGGTTTCAATGGTACCTTTCCACCCTAAAAGATGCCAGCTGCTAACAACAAATCAAGTATTGAATTGTTGTGCTTTGTTCTGTACATGCTGAGAAGTCCAGGCTTATGGTATCTTGTGCCTTTTGGGCTGGTATCATGTGGATTGTTAGCTCTCCTATCGAGCAGTGCATTTATAACACTAGCTTTTTTATGGATTGTTTGTGAATATTTTGTGTTTGTAAGATATGCCGACATTGAACTGCAGTAAAAATCTCCCATCTACTGTACCCCCAGGGTGCCCTAAAGTGTTCCTTGTTATGGGAAATTTGGGAATGACATTCAGTAGCTCTGCTTCCATACTGCTCCTCACCTTTGACCGCATAGATATAGCAATGATGACTGTTAGTTGGACAGTACATTTTCACACATTTACCTATATTTGTATAATCAAAACTATAAAAAAATCCCTATCAATTCAAAAGGTTTTGCTTCTCTGCCTAATAACTGATCTGTTAGGCTATGTTTCCATTACGTCGGGACCCCTCCACTAAGGGTATACGCTTAGCGGGAAGTCCCAACATAGCAAATAGACTTACCTGCTCGGCGGTAACGTAGTAGAGTACGTTCAGTCTCTGCACCGGCGGATGTGTAAACAGACCATCCGCCGGCAGGCAATGTCTGTGGGACACATCGGGACCCCTGCTAAGCGTATACACTTAGCGGAGGGGTCCCGACGTATAATGGAAACAAGCTCTAAGGTTGAACGTAGTCGAGTACGTTCAGCCTCTGCACCAGCGGATGGAGCAGGCAATATCTGTGTGATACGTCGGGACCCCCGCTAAGCGTATACGCTAGGTCCTTACATATAATGGAAACAACCCCTTACTCCCTGTCACTGACCTGTTAATGCAGGCAAAAGCTTCCTAGGTTCTCATGTGAGAGGGGGGGGGGCAGAACGTTTAGGGGTTCAAAGTTGACCCTCCAGCTTATTCTTTCTGGGACACTACACCAAACACACATGAAAACATTAAAGTTAGAACTATTCATCCATTATATCCTTCTGGGGAAATGAAAAACATGTGAAATCTCATAAGGAGACACTCTGGTCCATTGAAGGATCATCATATTAAACACAATAAAAACATTTCTCACAACAAAGGATCAGCTGAGTTTTTAACAACCCTTCAGGTTTCCTTCTGGAAGTCACATTTTTTTTTCTAGGTTTGATTTTTGTAGAAAGTGAAATGTAGATGGAGGGAGCCCTGAAAAAAAGTAAGCAAGCCACCACACCTTAGCTATGTTGGGTCCTGACAGACATAGTCATAGTCCCCTACATTCAAGCAGTGGTCCCATTAAATGGTGTATCCTGGAAGGATTCCGGGATATTATTGCAGAGTAACTGGACATTATTTGTAAAGTATTGTATAGTGTTCGTTTCAGGGTATTGAACTTGGAGAGAGAGAATAGGAGAGAAAAAACTTGAGCAGCAGATTCAGGGGGCACACAAGACTGTAACCACCGGGAGTGGTCTGGTTTTATTTGTTTTTTTTTGAAGCCAAGAAATTTTTTTCGATTGTATTGAGCTTTGAAATCCAGGAGGCTTGGCATTTCCTGAAAGTAGAAGTGTGTTTTGTGAAAGCCAGGAGGCTGATACTGCTTCTACAAAAGTAGTGGGTTGCTGCTTTGTACCCTGGTCTGGTGGGTACAACCGCCCAACTGAGTGTTTGTTTGGGACTTCATAAGTAAGCGGTTTTGTTTGATTCTTAATGCTGAAGAAAGTTAGATTTTCCTTAAATAAATCAGACCATTTGTTCATTAATCTGGCTGTCCTGTGATACCTATCACCACTAAACGTTACAGTTGAAAGAGAAAAGCAGACCGGCCTTTTTTCTGCAATGCATATTTCCCTTACTATGGATAAAAAAAATACTGTATAAGCTTTCCTGAGATATCAACTTTGACAGATGCTATGTGAAGTGACACAAATGTACATTCAAACACAAGTCTTCTGTTCTTCACATCCAGTTGGGACCAGAGAGTAACCCATATTATTTCTTTGTCTCCTGTAGGACGTATTTGGAAGATGAGCTGACGAAAGCTCGTGGAAAGCCAAAGTTAAGGAAGGATATGTATAAGAAAATGATTGAAGTGGATCAACATGCCCCCACAGAAGAAGAGAAAGCCCAGCAAGGTGTAACCAAACCCCGATACATGCAGTGGAGAGAGACTATCAGTTCAACATCCACATTGGGCTTTAGGATCGAAGGAATAAAGGTCAGGCAGTCCTGCAAACACAACAGTATTGTATAATTTGTTTGTTTACTTATGTATTAACCTCCCTATCGCACTGCTGAGGTGCAGATTTCTGTACCCAAAGCGCACCATAGACAGAATTTTACATTGTAGGCCTGTAACTTACCAAACTATGTCCATACAGTAGTAGACATCCTGAATATAATAACATGTTCAGATTAAGGTAAATTAGCACTGCAACCACAAGGTGACAGTGCAGATGTGCCAGCATTGTAATACATGGAAGTCAATGTATTACATTCAGTTCTGTACACTTGGTTTTCCCGCCCCCAGAACAGAAGTCTGTCACACCGGGAGAGAAAAACAAGTAGAGGACATGGGGACACTGGATCATTTATTCAGGTGATTATATTATTCAGGGAATCATATTGAATAGAGTTTTCAATGCAGAAAACACTACTCAATATGATTTTTTTATTTAAAACTTCTGGGTGGGGGGGGGGGGGGGGGGGGAGTGATCAGTTCTCTGCAGCTGCCTCTTCATTAGATTAGGCCAAACGGATCAGTGAGTTTGCGCTTCTGGGGCTCTGATCTCCGCCTGACGAACCCAGCTTGTCTACTGCAGTTCTAACAGGTCAGAGCTGCGAACGGCATGGGGGTTAATACAAGCAAACATTTGCAGATATGGGTCTATATATGTCCATATATTTAGGTCTATGGTGTCAAAGTCAATTCTTAGAAGTTACTGAATTATCAGAGTAGCTGCTGGCATACATAAAATAATTTGGTTAGTATCTTCAATAAAAGTTGAATGTTTCATATGATTATGTTAGTGAAGGTTATAGTTTCCTATCAATATAGAAATAATGTCTTGAGCACTATAGCCATATTGGTTTAACCTCCAAAGCGTTCTGCCCATGGTGTGCTTATTTAAATAAAAATTTTCTGCTCTCCCTCCCCCTACACATGGATTATGTTGAGGATGTGCCGTAGAAAGCTGCCTCCAAAAACAAGGAGGTCAATGTGAAGCCACGCCCCCCACCCTCCATGAGGTGGACCTGGAACACATCAGCAGGCCCGCCTATAGTCATAGTAGGTGAGTATCCTTGAGTGTAGCTCAGGGTAAGGGCTTGTGTCCACTGCTTCTTGAATGGAACACTCTTCATTATCTCGCTTGTGGTGCTGCTTTGAAGCTGCGGAATGCCACGTCTTCATTGCAGTACTGCTCAGTTCTGTAGGAGACACGGAAAAGCACCATACACCTTTAAATTTCTCTCAGATTTCCTTTAGATCTCGTTTTGTTTTACCAAAATCATGTAATATGAGGGACTTTCTAAACAATCAAGTCTACCTGTGTTCAATCGCAGAGGACCCAGCACTACATATGTGTTGGTAGATCTAAAAGATATCTGACAGAGAGATCTAAAGGTGTATGGCCAGCTTAAGCCGCGGGCATATTACCCGCAAGTCACAAGGAATCTAATCTACTGGCAAATTTGCTGGCGCGCATCCGTGGACACATGGTCTAAATTTGTGGGGGCTTTGACTCCTACTCTATTATATCAACTCTCCAAGGTTCATAAATAGGGTTTTGTCATTTATTTCTTGTTCTCATACTTGTTTTCATTGTCTCTCCAACATTTTGGAGAATCAGCTGAGACTATGTACAATTTGAAAAAAACCGAACTATTTTACCTAACAAGAGGTTCTAATGTGGATACCTTGCCTCTGCAATACTGAAAAGGCATGTGATGAACTTTTATAACATAGTGGCGACCAGGAAAATATTTGTAAAAGACCAACAGAACAGATCATAGGGGCACAGAGGAAGAGACCGTTAATTTCATATCACGAGCACCATGTGATCACATTAAGACATGACAAGACCTTGTAATAACCAATACTGTAGCCCATGGCCATTATACACTTAAGCTAGCCACACATGGTTCAATTGACTGTACAATCAATGTAATTCGATAAAT
>CM070043.1:4404780-4415310 GCA_036250615.1 Ptychadena robeensis
TGTACAAGGCGACATGTGATGAGCTTTACTGATCTCAAATCCATTGTCGCACCAGGTAAAGTTTATTCTCTAGTTATTACGGTATATACTCAAATTTAAGCTGAACATGGTATCATCACCACATTTGCTGGAGATGCTGGAAATCATTGCTCTAGAACATGAGGTTTTTGCATAAATCACATTCCAAGTCAAGTCAAAATGATTTAAGTTGACTTGAATTTGAACTTGATGTAGACAAAACAGCAACAGCAACTTGATGTAGACCACAATGCCTGTGATGATATCATGTTCAGGTGCTTTGTAGTTAACGTATAAGTCAGCTAGATGAAATAGTAACATCTCAAAACAAAAGTACATTTGCTGTGTGTTTCTGTGCCCTATCTGCTGCATCCACTGCACCCAGACTTATACTCGGGTCATTCCATTTTTCCAGCCTCTTTGTAAAATGAGGTGCCTCTGCTTATACTCGAGTATATACGGTAGCCTTGTTCATGATGACAACAGAAAAGAATTTAAGAAGTCCACCATTTTTCCTTCTTCTCAATGCTTTGCCTTTCATAATAAATCTTCCTGGATATAACCTTGTACGTTTCATGTTTACTCAGGAAATGGATGAGCACATGCGCAGCATGCTTCATCACCGGGAGCTGGAAAACCTTAGGGGCAGGTGAGAGACATAACGGTTATGGTCCTATCTATTAATACTCTGTACCAAAAAAGGAGGAGCATCGTTGGCTAGGAACCTAGGGGATAATAAGGCAATGGTCTGAAAATTTTATTGGAGGTGATTTAATAACGTCAGTTAGCATAACTGTATACAACAATACATAACAATGCCTGAGTCCATAAAATTTGTAAATTCCTGACTCGTTTAGTGGAAATTCCACTTCTTCAGAGGATATTTTTCACTGTTCAAAAAGTGAAATTATAATTGCCTAGAAAAGGAGAGGAGTGCATTTACTCACAATTGTTTAACGTGGTTGGTAACTCCGAGATGGTTACTTGTTTGGTCCTTCATCCCTATCCGGTGAGGATCGAGGGACCCAGCTCAGCTCTGCATGGAACGGGGGACTCCTTAACCTCCCTAGCATTCTGCCTGTATCGCGCCGTACAGGTGATCGCAGCATTGACGCTGCTTAAAATTCAGACCCGCCCAGATCCACGACTCCATTAACATGGAGGTCTATGGCGCAGCCACCCTTGCGGGGCAATCCCGCAACCCCGTAAATGCAGCAATTTACAGAATCGCTGCAGCTTTGCGGGGGGTAGATCGGGTTCTCCTGATCCCCGCTCCTCTAGCATTTGGGACGAACCCAAACCGCAAACGAACTGGGTTTGGCTCAAACGCTAGGGAGGTTAAGCCTGATTTTATGTTAAATAGGTATATGTAGTAGTAGTATAATAAGTAGTATGTACATGATAAGTCAAAATTATTTATTTAAACATCATTGAAATAAAGTTTAAGCAGACCTACCACCTCTGTATCTGCTTCCTATTATTGGAGGTTTAATAGGGCAGATTGGAGGTTTAATAAAAATATATGCTTACCTGGTGAAATCTGTCAAAATGCAGTTGCTCCAGAAGCAAGTGGATTTTGGGTAAGTAGATGTCACTTCTAAATTCTGCCTCCCTTAATCCCCTTGTGCCCAGCAGCCAGCCAGAAGTTGGATTGTTGAAGGGGCGGAGCATCACCGGATTCAGATCTGGATTGGTGGAGAGAGCGAGACTGCAAGAGTCTCGCTCCTCCATCTTACATGCTGGAGGAGAGGACACTCCAGACATGTCGGCGACGGAGCGTGGAAGAGGGAAAGGTAAGTATGGGATTTTCCTGTAAAGGGATTGCTTTGCCTGGATCAAGACTCCATGTAGGGAAGTCAATTTATTTGTTTGTTTTTTTGTTTTAAATCCAGTTTCCCATATACTAATAGGCAGAAGGTGATAGTGGTGATTGAAAGTGCCTAGGGCGGGTGAATAGTGCTACTATAAAGGTATGGTGCTAAAGTTTGATAATATCCATCACCTAGGGCAGGAAGTGTCAGGAAGACCCTGTGATGCAGTGTTACTGTATCGAACGGCAATGAGTGAAATATACAACGAATGTGAAATCGGATAAAATCTCTAGTATTAAACATTTCATAAATGCTCTTCTCAAACTAAATAAAACAAGAAAGTGTGAAATAGCCGAGATATATGTTTGAAATGTGTAACATTCCCCCATGTGCAGGGCAGCTGCTGCTGAGTTATATGCCGGCTGTTCTAGGGAAAGCTCCATCACTGAAGATTGTAATTTCCAAATATGCGGTCATCTATTAAACCCCTCATCGCCCATCCTACACACTTTCTTCAGATATGTATGAGTGTCTAAGAAAATTGTGCCATTTGTTGCCGGGTCGTCCCTCCCACGGCCTGAGGTCATTCATCGTTCACAAAAGAGAAGCTAATACATATTAGGAGTTCCTGGTCCATTTATTTCCTGCCGTGTCTAAGATTACAAGCCAATGCACGTGCCTTCCTTTATTAGATAATTCAGGATGGTGGCTTGTGTGTTTGTGAGGAGGAAGTAACAGAAATTGGAGACACAAGGAATATAATGTGTGTGAGGATAAGAAGGACATTGTGAAGGTTATTTCACTGCCTTCTATTACTATAGATCTGAAGTTTAAAGTGAAGCATTGAGTGATGCCTGTAAATTACCATTTAGCACTGGGAGAAAAAATGGCTGCTGACTTCCCTCTTTCTCCTGCCAATAGGTGGCACCTAGGAGAAGAGAGGAGGTAGAGCAGGGAGTTATCAAAGCAGAGGAGTAACACGCATGCATGTATACATGGGCTGCTTGAATGTAAGGTTGGGTTACACTGTGCTAAAATTCATCAGTGGAACGCAGTGATTTCGATGTGACACTAAAGTGATTGGGTTATGACATGGCTGTCTCCACAGCTTGTCATAGCCCTCGACCCATCAGTTCCAGCTTCCATCCTGTTTTTGTCAGAGCGGAGCACCACGTCGACATTAACGTGGCGGAGCAGGGTGGATAAAAGTCAATTTATATTTTTTAATCAAATGCTTTTTTTAAGGAAAAATATTACCATCCAAAGGTTATTCAATCATGAAATAAAGATAAGTTATTTTATTATGTAGAAAAAGGCTGTATATGTTTTTTGGTAAATAAATTCCATGAATCCATTCACAATGTCATGCTCTTCCAGAGGTTTGTGTAAGATTATTGGGCAGTTTCTCTTCCTACAAGATGTTATGACAGATGCTTGGTTTACTTTTGCAGTTCTCAAAACTGAATTCGACTCCGCAGAGTTCACATGCCTCTTCTTCACAGCAAAAATGTTATAACATGAACAGAGCTGAGAAAAAGACCCTAATCCTATTGTTCTACAAACTTATGAATACAGAATCAACCCCTTCAGTGCTAAGATTCAAGAAGTTCAGTGAATAGAATAGCAACAATATTTTTCTGATTGTTTGGAGTGGAATAGATCTGCACAAGAAGAAAGTGAAACGAAGTGTGAGGAGGGAGGGGCATTCAGTTGAATAAATCTATTTCAATTGTTGTTATTAAGGTAATGATTATTATTTCTCCTTCCTTTAGTACAATAGAAAAGTTTCCCAAATATGAATGATGAACCTAAACTGGGTCATTCAAAAAATCTACTACTTGCATATTACAGTTATACCGGCAAGAATTAGTCTTTATGTAAAAACTGATTAAAATCAGAGCCTTAAATCAGTTTGATTTAAATCAAATCCACCCTGTGGCGGAGGCTTGGCTAACGTATAACTAATGTTCCTGGGTGCGTTAGTCCATTGATTTTAAGGGGTTGCAGGGGTGCATTATGGGTCCGCTGCTCTGGTCACTCCCTGCTCACCCTTCTCCTAGGTGCCATCTTTTGGCAGGAGGTGAGAAAGGAGGAGTATTAAGAGCAAGACATAGAGCTGAGATACAATGGAGGCAGCTGTCAATTACTCCCTGACCCTCCCACCCACCTTCTCCTAGGTGTCGTCTATCGACACTTAAGGCTGCCATACATGGATCAATGCCTGTGAGATGGATCAGCCTTCAAACTCAGTGAACTGACGTCATCACGCTGAGTTTGATATGGAAGGAGCTGGAGGCGCAGCACTGCTGTGTCATCAGTCAATGCTATGCATGGGGACCCGCAGTACATCACAGTCGATGTCTGATAACCCTGTTTACGAGTGGGATTGTTTGATCCTGCTCGAAGACAGGCATGGCTGCATTAGATATGCACTAGATATATGGCTGCGATATACACATGCTGTATACAAGGGTGCGTATTATCGTGCTCAAAATACGATTCAGGAAGGTCCCATGTTCAATTGTCTTGTACATAAACATCTGTACACCTTTTCCTCTCAGTGGTCACATATAGCCGTTTATCTGCATGGGGTGAAAACATTTATAGTCTTTTATGTAGTATGAAGTATTCATCTGTCTACTCTGCTTCAGTGAGATCCAGTGTTCTCCCCAAAGCAGATTGGCCGGGCGGCCCGCCCGGGAGATTTTGGTCCCCGCCCGGCACACAAGTCCTCCGCGGCGAGCAGCCTGACAGGCGATCCTGAAGAATGGGGAGGCGCCGCCTGTCAGAGGACTTGTGTGCTGCCGCTGGCCGGCAGCCTATCAGAGAGGCCGCCGGACCGGTGCAGGCGGCGCGATGACGTCATCGCGTCATGACGTCATCGCGCCGCCCGGCTGAAAAAAAAATCTGGGGAGAACACTGGAGATCCTTTTGTCAAGAAAGACAAAGCTATAAGAAGAGATTTATATACCATATTTTCCGGCGTATAAGACGACCCCCAACTCTTCCAGTTAAAATATAGAGTTTGGTATATTCTCGCTGTAAAAGACCACTCCTCTTCCAACGCACACCAAATAATGTATGTCCACTCTGACGTTCAACCCAACAGATCTCCAACACCCTTAAGAAGTCCAATTTTTTTTGTATTAGTAATTTACATTCCCAATTTCACACCCCTACCTGCAACCTTTCATAGTTATTAATGTTCCCCTGCAGTTATCCAACGGACATAAATTGTATAAATTTGACAATAAAATAGCTTTAATCTCAATGCTGCAATACCAATTTCAGATTTCAAGGTTGTACAACATAGGGTTTTAAAGATCTGGGTGTTCATTGAAACTAAGCGAGTGAGGGATGCATGTAGCAGAATAAGCCATTATAGTCTTATGGAAGAATTATTTGATAACTAACTTCTTTGTAGGAAGCGTTGAAGCTAGTGGCATGAAATTTTGCATGAATGTAGTCTCAGGGGTTAGCTGGTAACCCCCAAAATTTCAAGGTTTTACCATGCAGGGTTTTAAAGATCTGTGTTTAAATTTGGATAAGTGAAAGCCTGTATGCAACAGAGTAGTGCTTTATGTTCATAGGGAAGCAATATTTTATAGGTGGCTTTTAGTGGGAAAGATTGTGCTCAGGGACCTGAAAATTCAGTGGATATAGTCTTAGGGGTTAACTAGTAAACCACAAAATTTCAAGGCTCTCCCATTCAGGGTTGCAAAGATATGTGTTCAATATAGGCAAGTGAAATGTTGCATATAGGAGTATAGCACTCCGGTGATGAAGAAGCATTTCTGATAGCTGGACTTTAGCTGAAATTTAACATACAAGTGTTGTAGCTAGAGGGATGAAACTCGGGGTGTAAGTAGCAGTAGGTGAGCATTACTGACCCTGAAAATTTAATGATTATACTATTAATGGTTTTTGTGCTATGAATGTTTAAAGTTACAATGCCACACAGGTGTTGGTTTTGCTTCTACAGCAGAGTGGAGAGGGTGTGTCCCCCTCCTGAGCTTTTTATTGGCTGGGATGATGGAGAAGCATCCCGTAGCCATGGTAACACTGCTCTTTCGTTCTGAAGTCTCTCTGCTTCTGTCGGCCACACGCAGCCCATGGAGCATAGACCTACCGGCTCCCCTAGATGGTCCCCTGCACCCCCTTGCCTGCGAGACTCGGCGTATAAGACGACCCCCGACTTTTGCACACATGTTCCTGTGTTCAAAAGTCGTCTTATACGCTAAAAAATACGGTACATGTTCTTTCACAAAAGATTTCCAATGGTTTCAAAAGGAAACAAATATTAAAGAGCTGTCCAGATTATGCATACTTTAATATGGACCATATCTGAATAACAGGTCAACTTGGCATGATCATGCAACTGTATCTGGGTACCTGATGACTTGGCATAGTGCTTATGACCAGGCCAAGTAGAGGGTACGGATGTGCTGCCCTGCCTGCCAACACCTCATATAGCTCCGCTAGGAGACTAACCAGCAAAGCTTTCATTTTATTTTTTAAATATAATTCTTGTTTTTTTTTATACCAATAATTAAACCAGTTTGTCCTACACATATAAATGTAAGATACACCAAAGCACTATTTCAGAAATGATGGCTGGGTGGAGGATTTAAGCGGTGCCGGTATGAAGGAATGTTCCTAGGCTGAGAATCCTGCGCTGGGAGCACAGACTAGCCCAGACATGTGTATACAAACCATTGCCTGTCTTTCTGAGGCTAGACACGGGTAAAACCATACATTTTAGTGATATAACAAACCGTTGTGTTCTTACTTGTTCAATAAATAAAAGGAAAACTTTATTTGCTTTGCTAACAACTCTAGAATAACATTCCACCGATATGGGAGTTAGTACAGCAATACACTTCTGCATATTGGGCTCCCGTGGCACACTTCTGATCTCCTTCACATATGCTGGCCATACACAGCCCGATAAATAGCCCGATCAACCAAGCCCGATCGAAGTTTGCCGATAAAAAAATTGGCGTTTTCTCGGATGATCTAACCAAAAATCCCCACATAGAAAAAATTATTTTTAAACGATGTAACAGTTTTGATCGTACATCATAGTCGGAGTTTATCGTCATTTTTGTCGTCCAATTTTTCATTCAATGGGAAGTAATAGTAATATCGGGGATGATCGGTGTTCATTTAGTCGGGCGCTACAAAAAAAGTAGAACGATGTAACCGGACCGATTAAAATTTTCCAACATGTCCGATCATGTGATGCCCGATTTTCTGCTAAATTTTGATCGGGAAAGCTCTGTCGGACCATGTGGGCAAAACCGGATTTATGCCCGATTTTCTGCTAAATTTTGATCGGGCTTGGTTGATCGGGCTATTTATCGGGCTGTGTATGGCTAGCAATAGAGTGGGAAAGCAAGGTGTCATTCTAGTGCCAGGCAGTAAGTGATTGTCAGATAGAACTCAAGGTGCACAACCTAGTGCAACAAAGTTCAGTTGTCTGTCTCAGGTGTCCCGTTGATCCTTCTGAACATGGAGTGTGGCTTCAAGGTAAGTAAGGAGAGACCTCCCTACTGGTGTCTGTACAGCACCTGTAATCAGGAAGTGATGTCATCCTGATATCCACACGGCTGAAGAGACACACACACGGCAAGTTCTATCCTCTATTAGGAGATCACTAACCTTTGCTAAGCATGCATTGTACTACCATTATCTTTTCCTACACACACATGCTTAGAAAGTGATGCCCCCCCATTAACATGGAGGTCTATGGTGACCCCACCCCACTCGGCTTCACCAATGACAGCGAAGGGGCGGTTCTGGGATAGATTAGATTGTCTGAGCCCAGTTCATCCCAGTGCAATTAAACTTGATGAACTGCCCTTGTCTCAACTACTAGGAAGGTTAACATAACTCAGACACTAGGTTGTGTGTCTGATGCCCTTGTTTTTATTGTCTTTTACATGGGGTCCACAACCCCCCCCCCCCCTCCGTTTAGGGAGTTGTACCTCCAGGCTTCTTTTACCCACCTCTCATACTGACCCATTTTACCCTGTGCTGTGTCACAATGCAGAACTTATGACTCTACACAGACCAGAGATTAGGGATAGGAGACAAAACTGGCATTGCATGACAGGGTATGTTTCTACTGAGTGGTTGGGGGGTCCGTGTGCACCTCCTGCGCTAAACGCATTCCTTGACAGGGATGTCGATCCAGATACCCCACCCACCACACCAGCTGTCTTCAAGGTGTGGAGCCGTTTGCCAGTCGGAGGTTGACGTACTGCTCTACATTACCTTTCGACTGGTGGACCGGATCCACATCGTGCAGTAAGCCGGTGCAGTGGGCAGGTATCTGGATCGGCTCCGTTGCCATCCCAGGTCAAGGAATGCACTTAGCGCAGGGGGTGCTGACGGAGCCCTCCACGCAGTGGAAACATACCCTAAGGCTGAGGCTCCACTATTGCTGCATATGTGGCAAAATGTAGTGGCCACGTCTTTTCGTGCCCCATTCATTTTGATATGCTTGCGGCCCCTAGCAGCAAGATTTTTAGAATGTGTACTGTACAAGCACACATCGCAGTTAGGCGCTCATTCAAAATGAATGGGACCCGTACCTGTCACTACGTTTTGTCGCATACATGGAAGAACATAGTGAAGCCTTGGCCTAAATCTCTTTACCACATCACGCATTTCACCCTTTCAGTGGAATAGGGTTTCCCACCACAACAATTATCGAGACCCTCACAAGCGCTGCAAATATTTCATGCGGATTGTTTACCTGATGAAATTATTCACGCTCTTGGCATGCTTACCAGTCAGTCACTATGACCATGTACTTGCTGAATGCACTGCACACCAACCCATATAGACTTTAATATCTACCCTGCCTTTTCACTATATCCACAGAGTAGTGAAATGCTCTTATCTAAATGGAAAATGCACCCAATAAGTTATAAGAACAAAGAGGTATTCCCCTCGGGTGGGACTTTTAGTTGGAATGCTTTGATGGCAAAGTATCATAATAGTTCGTTAAAAGCTTTATTTTTATTATATAGTTGAATAAAAGAAGGCCTATATAGGACAATAGCGATAATAAATATCATATATACATATACGATGGGGGTTAGTACCCCCTGCTGGTGACCCCAACAAAGGGAGTCTTACATCAATAAGTTATAAGAAAAAGACTGAAGCTCTTACCCTTTTGCACTTTACTGAAATAAAACTTTTGTGCTTGATTTGGACTTCAAAGTTGTTACATATGTATTCAGATCAATGTACTATGAGAGTCTCTCTTGGCATTGTGCACAGATGTAGCGGCTTGTGCTCCTCCATCTGTCACTACCCACGTGCCTCTATAGCATAATGCATGGCTTGTTGTAGCCATTTTAAGCGTGTTTAATGCTAGCCAGTCTCTGTCATCAGGCTGCAAAGCCGGAGTTTTCAGATTCCCAACCTGCGTGTCAGCTGTCCAGGCTCTTGTTTCTCCCTAGTGATTGGCTCCCATCCCCCCCCACCACCCCCCATGTACATTCTGAGCTGGTGGGCAGAGCGCGAGGCTAGAAATAAAAGTGAAATGTGTCAGTGAGGCAGCTGTCACTATGCTTGGGCTTCAGAGCGGGGACATCTAGCTCTGTACCCAGCCTCCCCTGCCTAGACTGCCATCCAGCATGCTGTGTGTCCTCTATGGGCAAGATTTTCAGTACAACAATTAAAGAAGACTTTTTTTTTTTCTTTTCTTTAACAAGCTTTGCCTCTTAATTGTTGGAGAGAAATCTATCCTGGATTAAAAAAAAATGCCAAGACTTTTTAAACTTTAACAAAACGACTTTTTCAGAAGCAGTTCAGCATCACTTAAGACTTTCTCTGTGCCAGAAAGTTCTAGTGCTGCGGAAACAAAGACACCCTGCTCTTAGAGGGGACACAGCATAGCCTGCCTCCGTCAGCAATGCCTATTGGAAGAATTGAGCACCCTTCTTTTGCCTCCATCCCCAGGGACTGCAGCCACGAGTGTCGGGTTTGCCGAGTGACCGTAGTGGGCCTTTCGACCTATGCCAAGCACATATCTAGCCAGCTTCACAAGGATAAAGTTGATGAACGGGACAAAGAGGGATCAAAGGAGGATGAAGAAGAAGAATATTTTGATAAGGAGCTCATCCAGTTAATTAACCAAAGGCGAGAACAAAACCAGTAAGTAGATATTTTGCTTGCTACACTAAAGCTGGCCATACACCTTTTCGATCTCTCTGTCAGATTTCCTTTAGATCTACCAACAACTATGTAGTGCCGGGTCCTCTGCAATTGAACACAGGTAGACTTGATGGTTTAGAAAGTCCCTCATATTACATGGTTTTGGTAAAACAAAAGGAGATCTAAAGGAAATCTGACAGAGAAATCTAAAGATGTATAGGGACCTTAAATTACTCCTATGCTTTATACTTGTCTTTTTTTGCAACAGACTTTATTTTGTGATTTACTGTGATTTATTTGTAATGATAAAATGCAAACCTACAAAGCACAGGCACTGAAAGGGTAAATGCATTCACGCATCCCTCTTAATACGTGGGTGCCGTTTTAGCTGGGAAGCGTTTCTGGCCGAGTGTCACGTTTTTTTTTTTTGTTTTTTTTTCTGTTTGAATGCGCACATCAAGTGTCCAATACATTCCTGATGGTTCCTTGCAGGGCTCCCCTTTTCTATTAAGGAACATTATCGAGCCCC
>CM070043.1:4416213-4426617 GCA_036250615.1 Ptychadena robeensis
CTGTCCTGGACAAGACTCATGGAAACAGAGTTACCGGTAAGTCTAACTCGATGTTTTCAAACATTTTCAGCGACAATGGGGTTACCTACCAGCATTATGTTTCTGAAGCCTTACACATATTGTCAAGTACTACCAGTCTTGTGACCTTAGAATGCCTTTTAAGATATTCCTGTACTGAGGGGTTTAAATAGCTTCTAAATGTATAGTTTCTAGTAATTGTACAGAGTTAGTGGCTCTGGGTAGCCATACACGGGTCTATATTACCGTACAGTCAACTGCAAAATCAATATTTTGAAGTCGAGCCATTGGGAATCGATTTCCTGCCCACCTGGTTCCACCAACCACAAGTGAGCAGTGACCAGACATGTACATTTCATTCGATATTTTACAGGCACATGTTGTTTTTTGGTTTCCAGGTGGCCTCTTGTCGCAGAACGCAGTAGTGACACCGCCACATAGTGTTCTAGATTCACAAAGATCAATGTTCGACTGCGCTAAATAATCGACCTGTCTATGGCTACCTTTAGGTACTTCCCCCTTACTGTCTGGATGATGCCTGAGCTCACACTAGCTTTTTAATCATTTGTGTTTGTGTGTCAGATTTTGGAGCATGTGCCTCTTTTTTTCTTTACTGGAAAGGAATCTAATCTAGGGAATCAGTTTTGTGCGTAGAAAATTGATACAGGTTTGGTTAGTTTTAGGCTGGCCATACACGGGTTGATTCCCGTGCAATCGACCGGCGATCAATTACAGAGTGGTGACGTCAACGCGGGACAATTGAACAGTAATCAATGTGCACCACATGGGCACATCAATTACCGTACTATGGGGACCCGGTCCCCCGCATCTCTCCTTTCCCCAGCGGGAGAAGCAGCCAACCTGCACGCCCCTCCCCCTCTTTCCTGGCAGATATGCTGGCCCCACCCCTTCAGACACAGCGCAGCTAGCTAATCACACAGCCTGTGTGTGTGATTCAGCTGTCAGCCCGTCCATTACATTGGATGGAGACTCGCTGTCCCCATTCAATGTAATGGATTTCGACCAAGGTTTTCCAACATGTTGGAAACCTGTTTGGTTGAGTTCCTTCGAGCAGGATCCGTTGATCCTTCTCAAAGGAATTGCGGATGGTTCAGATGAAGAAACAGATTAGAGCATCATCTGGTGCCCTGATTGTTGTTTCTTCATCAAATCCGTGTATGGCCAGCTTTAGATGGTAAAATGTGCATGTATGAAATCCAATCATTTAGGGTTCCAGTTTAAGGGCCATGCACCTTGTTATAGTAATATTGATTTCTTTTCAGTGGACAGTGCATTTTTAGATGAAAATTGGTCTGAGAAGAGCTAATACCTATGTGGCAAGCCAGTGTGAATGACGTTCGATTGAAAAGCTGTCCCAGCAATGTTAAGCAGTCCTTTTTATCTTGGAGGAGTTTAGATGAGGAAAAAGTAATTCTTTAGAGTTGGGAAACGTTTCCTGAGCCATGCTGGAAAAACATTTTTAGAAAGCAAGTTGGAATCCCCTAACAGAGACCACCTACTCTGCAGCTCTATGCTTTCAAGATGACATGCCAGACTAGTATAACAATGGTAGTTCGGTATGTAGCACATGGCGAGGATGAGATCAAGTAAAGCAATGTTTATTTTCTGCTTTGTCCTGTTGTGGGAATGTTTGTTAAGATACTTCCGCTCGTTAATCTCTACGAAGATTTTCACGTAAAGGCCCCCATACACGGGTCAGATTCCTGTCTGATTCCGGTCCGATCGATTCCGGGCGCGTGCACGCCAAACGATCGTGCCGGAATCGCGTGCAGCCCACCTTGTCCGATCGATCAGGTCCGTCCGTTCCGGGGCTCAGAATCGGATCCGACAGAGAACCAACATGTTGGTTCCATCAGATTGATTCTGCACAGATCAGGGGGAGTTGCCATTTGTGAGGTGGACAATCGGACACGGATCCGTCCCGGAATCAGCTGGACAAGGTGGTATGCAGCGATCGGATCACTTAATTGGCCGCTCGATCGGAGCTCCGAGTCCCGCTGAGATCGCCGGAATCGATCGGATGGGTGATCGAGCGGACATGGAATCCGACACGTGTATGGCTAGCTTAACACTGCTGTAATGCATTTTTGGTGATACAACTAGCTTGGAGAGGGTTTTTTTTAATGGCCGTTCTGTTTGGCTTTGTGTGTGCAAGCTTACATTCACAAATAATCATATTTGTTGTTTTTTTGCTGTCTTAGACAAGATGATGCCTGCAGTTTCTCCAAAGACCAAGATTATCGGAGGACAGATGAGCGCGTACCGTATCAAGATATAAATCCACAAGACTGGCAAAGAGATCTGTCAGAAAGGAGCTGGCAACGGCAAAATGAGAGCTTCAACCCTAGACAGAAATTTCTGCATTCTTCATTAAGTCTCAATTCTAACCGGCATCTCCATGGTCCAAGGGGGCGGGCTGGATGGCATATGAACAGTCAGACGTCTAGACAGTTGGTCCATGTCCGAGTAGAAGGCCCATGGCATTCAAACGCAGGGGGGGCAACTGGTTGGCACCAAAGAGGCGCAGGCAGAGGTTTTCACTGGCAGCCAGAGGGACGTGGAGCTTTTCCCAACCAGCATCCTAGAAACTGGCACCCTAATTCTTACACTAACCAGTGGAACTTTGGTGGCAACATGGAAAAATTTCCACAAGGGAGAAATTGGCCACAAAGACGCTGTGACACTTTTCTGGACCAGGATTCTGGGTGGTCCAAGAAAGGCAACCCATCCAATAATTTTTCCAAAGAAAGACTTAAATGGAAAATAAACGAAGATGTTACCAGCAGCACAGCAGTTTGTTCAAATTTCGATAGAAAATCTTCTAACAAAACAGATAACAACCTAGAAAACAACGTTGAAGATTTCAGAACACCAGAGAGCTCAGATTCATCATCATCCAAAACAAAACCTTCACTTCCCTCTGAGAAGAATGGCCTTACAAAAGACAAACAGCACAGGTGGTCTCCATACCCATCACAGAAGGCCTCAGAGCAAGCCATTTTACCAGTTGCTGACAAAAACACGCCTTCATGTTCAGATGAGAAGAAGGGAGAGCTCCAAACAGACCAAAATGAAAGTTTGCCTAGCCAAAAGGAGGCAGACGATCTTCAAGCTGAGCAGTCCTATGGAAAGAAAAGTGACTTCCAGGAGCTGAGGAGCTCCCGTATGCCTTCTCTAAAATCCACACTTCGCAACATACCAGATATTAAAGCTTTAAAGAAAGATCAAAAGAATCCATTGAAAGGTGTAAAAATGTCCTTTCTACCTTTTGCTGAGAGGCAGAATAGACTAAGTGCACTCAATTTAGAAACTATTAGATCCAATTGTATTTCCAAATATCGGAGTACAGCGAAGAGCTTAAAGAACAGCGACGAAGCCCAACAGAGTAGCAGTAAGGAACCAGTGGAAACCCTCAGCGAGGTGTTGCGAAAAGCCAAGGAGATGCTTCGTAATAGCCAGGCCATGCGGAGCTCTTATAGCCAATCTTTAAGCAGATCTTCTAGTAATCTAAAGACTACACAAGCTGAGACAACAAATGACTCGTTTCAAAACTGCGTCTCTCCTAATGAGATCTTAGAAGATGCTAGCGATGATGATTTGTTCAATGCCGCACCTAAAATGGAAACTGTAAAATCACCTTGTAATAACCCTGAAAACGTCTCGATCAAAGAAGAAGATAGCGTAAATTCCTTGGAACGATTTGACACTAGTTTTGACCCACTTCTAGAAAAATCTGCTGAGAAATGTTCCATGAACAACGAGTCTTCTGATAGCGGCGATAATAGAAATTCTCATCAATCTCAAGATTTAACAGACACGGAGAACTTTGAAAATACTTCCGATCCAAAACTTCAGAAAGGTGCTGCCCATTCTTCTAATCCAATATTACCAGAACTGAGCAAGCTTGGACTTCCTGTTTCCCTCCAGAGGGATCTAACGAGGCATATAAGTTTGAAAAGCAAACCTGGAACACCTCTTCCGGAGCCAAACCTTAACAGCGCACGCCGCATCAGGAACAAGAGCGGCCATCGTAAGAGCGATGTCGACAAGGATTCAGGACTCAAACCAACCCTTCGTCAGATTCTGAATGTATCAAGAAGGAATATAAACTGGGAGCAGGTCATGCAACAAGTTACGAAGAAGAGACAGGAGCAAGGCAAAGGCTTGCCAAGGTTAGTCTGTATGCAGTTTCATTTTGGGTAGAATGGGAAAGTCTTGTGCCTTTCATACCCAGGGGGGATACCATTAAGTATAATGATCAGTATCAACCTGATTCCTAAGTGAACGTCATTTCCTTAAAGCAGTGGTTCACAATCTTTCTCTGCTGAGCCCCCCTTTTCTATATAGGAACATTATCGAGCACCTGCCCCCTCCAATCAAACTACACAGGTTCAGAATGAGGGCCAGCGCAATGCGGAAATGCATTTGTTTTGTTTTAACAGTAAGACGTGGTAGCATTACTCCTGGCACATCCTTTATGAGTGAAAAAAGCACCACAGCCGCAGTGTGGCTAGTGTGAAATGGCCCTTAAAGTTTATTTAAATACAACTCCTTTTTAGGAAAATAAATTATGCAAAAATATCCATCACATATACTCATATCATACATACAAAAACATGTATCATTCACATAGAGGCAAACACGCCCAGACACGCATATAAAATGCATTGTACCTACTGTCTTCAGTTTCCCCAAGGTTGTCTTGATTGGCTGGCAGTGGTAGGGGAGGGTGGGTGAACTGTGTGCAATTTGCAGTGGGAGAAGAGAACTGACTGCAGGGAGAGATTTCTCTCTGGCTGACAGTGTAGAGGGCTCCAAGTGCCACCTCGGCTGGCCCACTAGTTGGCTGCAATACCTTCGCTCCCCCCAGTTTGGGAACCACTGCATTAAAGAAGGATAAGAGCTTTCTTATGATCCCCAGCCATTCAGGCCTGCAGTCACAGTTGTCATACCAGCCGTATGGTATTGGCTTAGTCTTTTCATCTTTAAACACTTACTGTACTACTGATACACTCACTTAAGCATCCTCTGATGAAGAAGATAGCGAAACATGTTGGAGTTTGGTCAGGGACTTTTTTTTGTTTTGTTTACTCTTACCATGCACGGCTTGCTTATTAATTAAATTTGACAAATTTCTGTGCCTTCCTTGTTCCTAGGAGCATTTGGAGGATTTTTCCATTCTATCCAATTTCTGAATACATATATTGGGATGTATATAGGCACCACCCTCCTGGATTGTTTTTGCTTGTATAAAGCTTGATGTTTTTTTGTTTTTGTTTTGCTTTTTAATTTTTTTTATAGGTTTGGTATAGAAATGGTAGCACAGGTTCAAAGTGAACAGGATGGTCTTGACTTTGATGAGGACTCGGATTTGGGGATGGAAAGCTATCACTGGGAAGGCATCCTTGCATGTCCGCTAGGGTCAGTGAGAAAGAGGAGCCTCTCCGAAAGCAGCGTAGCTGTGGAAAAGAGCTCTGTATACAATATATTTGATAGCCCTACTTCCAACACAAGCGGCGAGCCAAGCATTCCAACAAGGCAGTTGACTCCAACATCTGGACCAAAGGTGGCTTCAACGATACTATCAGCTCCCATTCAGGGGAAAATAGGCAGCAGTTTCACTGCAGAATCTATTGCTACCACTAGTGTTTCATATGAAACATCACAAAGTCAAAGAGAGAACGAAGAAACCTGTGCAACCTCAGACAGCATGCGCATGTTCCAGGGTACTTGTGTAAATGTGATTGCTACAGTCAGTAGCCATGTGGATGGAGGTACTGACAGCTGTGCATCCAGCACAGAGCAGAACGACAACCAGGGAGTCGGAAAGAAAAGAAGGGCCTCCGGGGTAAGTTTATTCACTTGTAAAACTGCATAGTGGTCTATAAATTTGCAGCTAATACCTGTAAAACCTCCGGTGATAATCCTGCTTGTGTAGAAGTTATGTATTGTTTATCTACAATTTATATTTAATGGTTGAATTAATATTTTCCTATTTATTCAATAAATGATGTACGGTAGTTGAATATGAATTGCAAATATTATTTATCATTTAATTTCTATTCTTTTTTTCTGTTTGGCAAGGATGGTTTCTGTCCTGAAACCTTAAACTTGGAAAGAGATTCTAAGAGAAGAAAAATTCGAGGTAGAAAAGGTGAGTTTACTCTTTTTTTGTTAGACACTGTGTCCACTGCTGATTCCCTGCTGCTCACAAGCAGTTTTCCGGTTGGAGTGCCCCCTATTCATGCAGCAGGGGGAAGACGCAGAAAATCCAGAACAGCCGCCGTTTTCCCACATCTTAGAGTCTCCAGCGCCACTGCATGCTTTGGCATCCCGCATCTTCAAAACTGCTGCTTTGGCAGCCCGCAGCTTCAAAACAACACCACAGGCATGCAGCTAAGAATATGCAGAGTGGCCACTGGTGTCTTCTCTGTGTGTTTTTCCACGCTGCCGACATGTGTCTGCTGTAGGACACAAGCCCTTAAGTGGACACAAACCCTAAAGGTAATGAATGGGTACCCTGTTTAGTAGAATATTAAATGGCTAGCTGTGCTACCTGTTACATGATTGTAGCTTCAGTTTAGATAATGTCATGATCCACAATGATATCCTAACCACTCCACTCTGTTCTTATTTTTGCCAAGACACTCTTTTATATAGGAAGGAATTTTTCAAATCTAAATGTTACACAATTTAACAGTTGACCAGTTGAATATTTGACTTCCAGCCCTATCCCTTTATATTACTAATCTAATGATCTGAAAACCCCCTGCTTATGATAAACAGCAAGACTTCCCTGAAACACCCAGTCTATTACACACAGAGGGCTTAAAAACAGCCTCCACTATGAGGTTTAAGCAGACCAATAACTCTGATTTAAACTCCATGTGAAAGTTTTGATTCTTGATAAAGTACTCTGACACCGTAACCGATGTACTCTACCAGTATGTTTCTGTTTGATCTTAATTCTCACTGTAGTATGAACAGTTTTTAAATTAAGGTTGAGTAAATCTACTAATTTTAGGACAGCACAGTTTTGCTCATGGTGGGGGAGTGCTTGCATCTTAATATTATTATAATTTATTTGTATAGCGCCAACATATTATGCAGCGCTGTACAATAAAAAAAGAGTTGAGACAACACAAGATAACACACAGGTACAGGTTTATGACGCAGGAGGAGTAGAGGCCCCAATCTAATAGGTCTTATGGTGCGTAGGTTCAACCACCCATGGCTGTTACGTCGCAGGTGGTCACTCCTTGGCTTCATGCCAGCACTTGCACTATCCTAGCAATAAGGTTCGCTGTAGAGGTGTAGGAGCTGTCCGATGGAAGATCTGTACTTCAATGAAGTGGCAAAGCTAGATGAAAGAGCTGCTAGCTGACAGTTTTCCAATCTAGCTCTGCCTGTGTGTAAGAGAGCTGGACTTGCGATGCCAGCTCTAGCACACAGAGCACTGTGTAAGCAACCAGTCCGGCTAATTACACCGTGGATAGGAAATATCCGCAAGGCTCTCGCATACAGTGGCAGATGCAGATAGGAGAGGCACCCGCAGGAAGGTTGAGCCCAACTCACAGCTCTGCTGTGGGGGCTGGAGTAGGGGAATCTGTCAGAAACGGCTTTCCCACCTTCTTAACTCCCGCTTTGCCTGTCTGAGCACAGAGCTACGGCCAGCAGAGTAAGAAAAAGCTGAAATGTTTTTTGGCCATCGGTTGCTTAGAAGTAAAGGGTACAGTATGTTGCTCATTGCTTTTTTACTTTTCAGTTTGGATAGTTCTTATACCTCATTATATTTGTTTATCTAGTCACAGGTCTGAATATAATGTTCATGTATGCCTACCGTGATTTTATTTTTAGAGGTCCTTTTTATTGTTGACTTTTCTTTTATAACACGTTTGTACTTTTTTGCTTTTGTAGAACGCTCCCAAGTGGACCAATTGTTAAGCATTTCCTTAAAAGAAGAAGAACTAAATGGCACACTCCAGGGTGTTGATAACAACCTTAACCAGGCCCGGGCTGCTCTACAGGCAGCTTACTTGGAAGTCCAACGCTTGATGATCTTAAAACAACAGGTAACATTACTGTTTTCTTGTTTTGATTATTCTCCTTCTAACTTTTAGTGTTGCTATATATTTTCATACACGCAAATGACACAGTTCCGGCCCTATGGGGGACAAGGCTTCGACTGGGGCCCCCTGTCTACACTAAATTACGTGCTTGCCTACTCCTGGCGCCGACCCTGAAATTACAATTTCAATTGCAGTTATGTGTATGAAGCATGGCTCTGTAGATAGAAAATGTGTGGGCATGAACAAAAGACACCTGGACGTGCGGTGTGACCTCTGTTCTGGCAGTTATGGTCTATACATCAAAGATGTGCCACATCTACCACTAGACAAAGATATGTGGTCGACAGGCCAACTTTGTCCCCACGGGCCAGAGTTTGACACCTATGCCGACCTTTTTTCCTCAAGGCCCACTTGCCTGTGTACAAGACTAGCCAGACCCCCAACTCCTAACCACATATATGCATTAAGATAATTTCCTGGAAGTGCATTCACAATTATCTAACCCTGGGGTTAACATCCTTTCCCTTTTCACTTGCATGTACATAACCCTTCTTTATACCTCCTGCAATTGTGGAAATGAGACAATGGTCAGGGGCTTTGTAATTAACTCACAGTCATAGTGACATTTTAAACATTAAATTCCATCTCTAGTAAAATAAAAATGGCAAAATGACCACAAGACAGCGCTACCATTTGTTTATATTTCGCCAGTCTGTACTCCCAATTACAGAATACAGCTAAGTCTTTCAGCCCAAGCTGAACTCATGTGTCTATACTCTAGCAGTACCCATTCTCTGAATCATCTGGCCACCCATGGAGAGACACGTTTTACAATCTGGCACAAACAACTTACTCATGAGCAGATATTTACATGTGGGACAAGGGATCGGTCTGTTTTGCTTTTTTTTTAATTGCAGAATGTAAATACACAACTCATGCAATCAAACTAGCATCAATTCATCCAGTTATTTACATGTGGAAGGAGTCGCATTCTATATTCACAACAGACTGAGCTCACAACTGTAGTAGCTGCATGAGTTGATCCTATTGTGATAGCATGAATTGTGTATTTAGACACTGACTCATCTCTCCTCCCACATATGTAAATAGGTGCTCATGAGTAAAGCTGGCCATAGATGATTATATTTGCGGGCGATTTTCAAATCTAACTTGCCCACCTTAAATTGCCCGAAAAGTTGGCCCAGAAATCGATCGGCACATGTAATTTATTGGTCGATCTCATTACTTTGGATGAGGACGCTGCATCCCCATTCAAAGTAAATTCCGGCACACAAAGGATGCGTGCTCGATTCTCGGAAAGACCGGCCGCACGTGACATCATCACACTTGGTCGTTCGGCAGAGAAATTAAATGTCTATGGCCAGCTTTAGTTGTTACTGCCAGATTGTAAATTGTGTCTCTCTATACGTTGCTCAGTGGATTCAGAGAATGGGTAATAAAGGTGGATATACAAGTATTAGGGTTTTCAGCCGTGCACCCTAGGACTAAGACGTCCCTCTTGGCAGTGACCTTTCGGCTTGGCCACTGCTAAGAGGAAGGGATAAAGTGCATCTTACTGTCTGAAAAATGTGGTATTTCTGGGAACTTTGAGTCCATCGAGATGATTTTAGAAACGGACTCCACCGAAAATGAATAGTTATACAAGTGATTATTAGTGAATCTGACAGAGCTTCAAACCCTTCCCAAACTGTTTTGTTGCCTTGTTCCCACATTAGGCTATGTTCCCACTTAGGCGACGCCACCATTATAAAAAAAAAAAATCGCCTCCATAGAGAATGAATGGCTGCGATTTGTGATCGCCTGCACGCGCAATTGCAAATCCACTCCATTCATGTCTATGGGCACGATTAGAGGAAACCAATCGTGATCGCTGGTTGTCAGTATGCAGGGAGCTGCGATTTGATCGCGGGCCCAATTGCAATTGTGTGCGATCCTATCAATGAGGGGAAAGCGCATTAAAAGTAGTGTAGGTAATTGGCAGGTGATTGGAAAGAACAAGCGCAGGCGATTGATCGCCTAAGTGGGAACATAGACTTAGAGATGTTTTATCTATATTTTATTCCTGGAACTGTTCACAATCCCAGACTTGCCTGGCCATTTTAGCTTTTCGCAAGTTAACCAATAAATAACTTTATAGCTGGCTGCCCTAATATGTTGAACTTTCTTTGTATTCCTCACACCTAGGCTAGCCTTTCTAAAACTTGGAGACATTTAAAGTTTAGACCAGGGGTCTCAAACTCAATTTACCTGGGGGCCGCAGGAGGCAAAGTCAGGA
>CM070043.1:4431074-4445404 GCA_036250615.1 Ptychadena robeensis
TCAATGATTGGTCCTCTCTAGTTCCCTCAATGATTGGTCCTCTCTAGTTCCCTCAATGATAAGTCCTCTTTTAAAATCTGATGTGTGGTGGTGATGTCTTCCTGCACACTTGAGGAGAGTTCTCATGCTTTGCCCATGGTGAAATGATTTTATGCCACGAAAACTATAGGCAGAAATGTGGATATGCATCATAGGAGAGGAGTAAGACGGCATCAATACCTCTTGTTGTGTGGTATTTTGTTGGGATTATGACCTTTTTGCATTTTTTTTTTTCAGACACGAAAATGTAAGGCAGTTTATGAAGGGCACACATCAAAAGTGAACTGCCTCCTTGCAACGCATAAACGAAGGGACATAGTTATTTATACTGGATCCAGTGACCACACAATCCGATGCTTTAATGTTAAGGTATGTTAATCTTTAATGCTACCTGAAAAAAAAAATGAGGAATGTTGATGCTTTCTATATACTGTATTTTTCGTACTGTAAGATGCACTTTTCCCCATCAAAATTTAACAGGACAATGTGCGTCTTATGGTCTGAATATGTAAAGAAAAGAGTTTTTATTTATTTTTTTTATTTTTTTTAAACGTTTTTTTTAAAGTTTCAAACGTGGAACAAATGTCAGCCTCCTGGGCTGCACAGCTATTGCTCCCAGGAGTCTGGCATTTACGCCAGTCGAGCCAAAAAGCCACTGAGAGGGAGATCTATTGGCATCTTATGGAGAGACACGTTTTACAATCTGACATTAACAACTAAAGCCCCCCATACACGTTCCGATTTTTCGTACGAATTTTGCCCGCCCGACCGACCAATGTGGTCGGGAGATTAATCGATCGGGAGATTAATCGGATACGGAATTATGTACCAGACCGATCCCGATTTCTCAAAATTGCCCGAAAAATCAGTCAGGACCGCTTTGGACCTGTCCGTAAATTTTTGGTCGATCTGCTGTTAATAAATCGGGTCGGGCTGATGGATCGGTGATAATTCGATTTCCGATTTTTTGTGCCAGCCGACCGACCGACCATAACATTTTAGGTGAAAATCAGGTGACAGGATCGGACGAAAAATCGGTCGGGAGAATAATCGGAACGTGCATGGGGGGCTTAACCCATGAGCATCTGTTTATATATTGAAGGGGTGATGAGTCTGTGTACATTTTTTTTATTGCAATGCAGAATGGAAATGGAAATATACAACTTGCTCTGTCAAAATAACATTAACTCAGCTCAGCTATCACTCTATTGTGAGCTCCGTCTGTTGCTGTGAAAATATATTTTGACTCCTCATATGTGAATAGCTGGGTGAAATGAGACTAGTTTAAAAGTATGAGTTGTGTATTTGAATTCAGACAGACTTATCTCTTCTCCATATGTGTAAAGCTGCTCATGGGGGTAAGTTGTTAGTGCTAGATTGTAAAATGTGCTCTTTCGTGCTTTTTAGGGCAACTCAAAAACTTTCTTAAGCTTCTAGTGTTTGAAATATTTTCTACAAAGCAGAAAATCAGCTAACTTTCAGAGATGTAAACTCTAAATGTTTGTGTTGTTGCTATTGATTTACCTAATTTATCATTACTTTATCTTTGTAGACCAAGGAGTGCATTGATGTCCTTAATGTGAAAGAACGCGTCTTGTGCCTGCACTCAAGAGGGAAAATCCTATATGCAGGTCTTGCCAATGGAACAGTAGTTACTTTTTCCACCAAGGTAGGTCAGCATCCTCTGCATGTAGTAATATTGATCACGTATGTGTACTGTCAATGCATTATTGATGGACAGAGTATGTGAATCATCCCCAAGTTCAGACAGACAGTAATATATATTGGTTGTGGGAACTCTTTCATCTCCTAATGGTTTTCACTTTCAAGGGGCTTAATGCTGCCTTTCGACGATGAATAGGGGTGGAAGGAGACCGCCACGGCCTGTCAAAAAAAAGTAAAAAGTAAATTTTACTTTTTGGAGTAGATTAGGGATTAACAGCTGATTGTTCTGAATATGTAATTGGCGGGGTCTCCAATACGTTGAAGAAACCCAGAAAAATGAAAAAAGAGGGAGGGGGTTAGAAACTGTGAGGAGCTCAACAGAAAACAGCGAAGGTGAAATATGAAAATGTTGTCCCTTTTTGGGTTGCGGTTTGTATAGGTCCCAGTGTGGCTTTCTATCCTTACCAGCAACCTCTTATAGACAATAGGCATTTGAAGATCTTTGGGTACACCGTCTCTGCGCAGTGTGTTTGTAACTGATGGTTGGTCGCACTGTGGGTGGTATTGAATGCTTGGTCCTGTACTACCGGTGGAGAGGCGCCCATAGCAATTAGATTCGGTTATTAGATATATATGTAGCTTATAGAAGGTTTATAATGCAAATAAAAACATCAACGCTGATAGTGACCGTTTTGTGACTCACGGGGGTCACTTCCTCAGTATAAAAGCATAAGGGGTATTTAGTCTGTATGGAATAAGATTACAAGTTTCACAATTGTGCTGTGTGTTGCAGTGTAGTAATACTTAACGTAAATGAGCAGGTATACAGACAACTAGAGGGATTCTGGGTCCCACATAGTAAATACAAATATTATTGATCATATTGCTTTTTATGTATTTTAAACAACAATTCCTAGTATACAATAGAAGAACAAAATGTACCAAAAAAAATGGCGTTGCGCCCAAAGCCAGTAGGGGTACAGTTTGATCATGAATCAAACTGTGCCCATGCTGGGATCGGGCACAACCCCCGGCTCTCTGTGTCCCTGCAGCATTTCTGCAGAGTTGCAGGCACACAGAGTCTTTTCGGCAACGTGTCTTCGGCGTCATCAGTGACGCCAAAGGGGGCGGCGGTGCCATAGACCTACATGTTAATAGGAGGGGGGGGGGGTCGCTTTTCTCCTCACACACTGCCAGGGTCTCATTGACACCGGAGGTGTGTAGAGAGCTGGGGGGAGAGCCGGGAATTACGGCGGGGGAAACGGCTTTTCGTGCCATAATAAATGGTGCAAAAAGCCAGTAACGCCCTGGGGATTAATGGGTGACACATAGTCCTATGTAAAGGTAGCAATATAGGCAAAAGTATAAGTTAAGTTACCCTATGCATAAATCCAAAAACGTATTGACTGGTAATAGTATTGTTATGTTTCATATAAAATGAGTAGGTGCTTTTGTGCACCTAAGATAAGGAGGTATGTGTGGATTATAGTACCAAAATCTATCAGAGCCATACAATGTCAGGATTTGTTAAGAAGTACCTTAAACATAATGGTGAGATATTGAAAATATTAAGTATAAATATAGAATAGATATATAATATATAGATATTTAAATAAATAGTTAGGATTGATTAATGATTGAGAATAAATATAAAATAAAATTTTCCTGAGGAAGTGACCCCTTGTATCATAAAACGCTCTCTATCAGCCTTGATGTTTTTACTTGTATTATAAATCATCTATAACCTACATAAATATCTAAAGCCCCCCATACACCTTAAGATCGATCCATACAATTTCCATTAGATCTACCAACTAAAGTGTAGTATAGTGACCTCCCTGATAGAATACATAGTGATTGGAAGGATTAGAAAGCTCCATTCTATCTTCCAATTCTAGATCTATGGGACGGTAATTTATTGACAAGTAAAGTAAACTGAAGGCAATGTCCACGGCCATAAAAGGACGCTCAGGCTCCATTAGGGAACTGACAACTATCTATGGCAAAGTATATTCCAGTTAAATTATAACCAGACAGGCAGCTCTCACAAATACAATTGGATTACATCATGTGATTCAAGGGAATATCCTGCCTGCTTGTTAAGCAGCATATTCAACATTTTCCTAGCTTGAATATTTCCTAAGGTGGGTTTACACCTGTAGATTTTTTCGTTCACCATCAAAGAAGAACCAATGATTTTTTGGTTGATTGAACAAAAATCTAGAATGGGCAATTTGTTCGATGGAAAAATGTTGTTCGACCTCCAACAAAAAATCGTTCAAAAGGTCATCGAAGATGTTGGTACATTTTTATCGGTCGTAGTAATTCCAAATGCATTTTCATTCTATATCGGGATGAACGAACAAAAAAATCTAATGTTACATTCGATAAATGGACGAACGATGTTCGACCAAAAAATGTATTTAAAAAATTGAATCGGCAGTTGATCAAACAAAAAATCTACACGTGTAAACCCACCTTTAACCTCCCTAGCGTTCCAATCCATACATAGTTCTCTGCTTACATTTCCCATCCTCCCCCGCCCCTTTCCACGGTGCGATTTGGCCCTCCAGGTGTATCAGGTTTTCCCGCTCCTGTGGTGGTTGGGACGAACCCAGACTGCGGACAAACTGGGTTCGTCTCAACCGGGAGGTTAAAGTGCTTTTTAGGAGATCAAACATACTCTCATTGACTCACAATTTAACAACTAAAAATTTGCCTGCCTGAGACAATCTGTCTAATTAAAGGGTGCCACCAGTACCAGTGTTTTGGAATTGTCCAATTTTCACTATTCCTGCACTTTTTGTCTTTAAACAGAAATTTGTAATCCATTCACTCGCATCTATAGTGCACTACAGAATGGTCATGTGAATGCTTAATGAGCTTATTGAAAATCTAAAATATATGATTATTTTTATTAAAGAGCAACGCAAAGATCGATACGTTCGAATGTCACGGCCCTCGCGCAGTAAGCAGCCTGGCAACAGCACAAGAAGGAGCTCGGAAACTTCTGTTAGTTGGTTCTTACGATTGCACCATCAGTGTTCGCGATGCCCGCAATGGCCTTTTACTTCGCACCTTGGAGGGTCATACAAAAACCGTCCTCTGTATGAAGGTGAGAACAAAATCCGTGTTTGTGCGTGTTCCTGGAAGTCCTTTTATTATGCTATGCATATATATTATACTGTGTTTCTCATTTTTCCCTTTACTGTCAGCTGTAACTCATGTAACGAGTCAAGCAATATATAAGTTCTGTCTATTTTTTCTTGCAGGTTGTCAACGATCTGGTGTTTAGTGGGTCAAGTGACCAGTCTGTTCATGCACACAATATCCATGTAAGTCAATGGCAAGTCGTTTTTTGTTTTCTATTTAAAATGTATCATCAAGGCATTCCCACTGCTGTACAAGTCTTGAATAAACCACCAGTCTTCTTCATTGCACATTTTGACTTGGCTAAGTAGAAAAACCATTACTTATACCCAAAAGCTATAGACTCATTTACACAGGCGACTATTAGTCTTCACTGGTCGGGTTTCTCCTGATATGTCTGTCATGTGGGCGTTCTCTAAACACACACAAATTCCCACATGGGAAACGTCAATGTAAATCAAGCCATAGAGCTGTTTTTCCTTGGGCCCAGAAGTTTCTTAGGGCTTTTTTCCTCTGCAGCGCAGACACAACAATGCCAATTCAAGTGCGGTGATTCCTCCTTTGAATATCAATGGATGCATCAGCAGGATGGGGAAAGTTACGCTCTAAAAGCATCAGTCATGGCTTTCCTATTGAAATGTAGAGGGGACGTTGTTATTATTATTTAACTTTTATTTATATAGCACAGACATATTACGCAGCGCTGTACATTATATTTTGGAGACAGTTGAGATGCAACACAAAATAACACACATGAGAAGTTGAGGAGCCTGACCTATCAGGCTTACAATATAATTCAGCAGTAATAAACCGCATCTGCAGGCAAGCAGTGGGCCCTTAATTTGCTTTAACCCTCTGGGTGTTTACGGGCTTTTTGCGCTGAAGACACACAGGGCTGGAAGGTTCAGTGTGTCTGCAGCTCTGTAGAAGAGCTGCAGGCACACAGAGAACTGGCTTCGGGCACAGCGCCAAGTAGGTTAAGTATTAGAAGTACTGTTCATATTTGTTATTTATTATTTTATTCTTGCTTTTAGACCGGGGAGCTTGTACGCATCTACAAAGGTCACAATCACGCTGTTACAGTCGTTAACATCTTAGGCCAAGTCATGGTGACTGCATGCTTGGATAAATATGTTCGTGTCTATGAACTACAGGTAAGAAATTGTTGATTTTTAAATAACTGTTATCAAAACCCCTGACATTTGTATTTATAGTTGTTATGTCTTAACACAAAAGAAAAAATGTGTACATTGCAACCTACCAGTACTGTGGTGATGTGATGGTGTCATTTGGATTCTTTTGTCTGTCCTTTTTTTTTTCTTCATTTTAACCTGCTTATCCTGATAACACCCTATCTTCTTGGTTAAGGGCTTATCGTTACAACTGTACTAGCTTGTACATTTGTTTTGTGTGCGTGTAATTAAAAAGTTTAAAATTTAAAAGCTCCTTTCCTCTTGTTAGAATAGTTGTTTTTCCAGTCCTGGTCAAGTCGACTTGTCGTGATAAAGTCATCATACTCAACTTTTCAAAATCCTGGTCAGCACACATACAGAGAGAGAAGCACAATGAAACTTTACCTCTCTGTGAATGCCGAGAGAAACTGGTAGAGACTGTATGCACCTCTCTGTTATCAGCACTGCATCTGATTGGCAGGATTGGTGTGCGAGGGGGTTGCGAAAAAAAAATCTTCCTTTACCTCCACAGGCAATACTGCTAAGCACATGTTGAGAGAAGCTGGAGAACTCAGGTCAGCATGCACACAGAAAAGGTTCTGTGCTTCTCCCTCTGTGTGGGTGGTGACCAGCTCCATGTAGTCTCTGCCTCTGATTGTCTCAATTTTTACATTTTTTTTCCTCCACGGCAATATTGCCAGAGGCAGTGCTTCACACATAGAGGTGCGTGCTGGGAGAAAACCATGCTTCCCCATCTCTCGGTGTGTGCGCCGGCAAGTCGACTCTTCTGCAGAGTTCAGTCTAGGACAAGGGTGGGGAGGACTTTTGGCCCACAATGGACCTGCAGTAAACCAGCCGCTCTATAATTGCTGACTGCCATAATTGTCCCCAATTCCTCACATCCCTTGCCATATTTCAGTGAAAATGCAGAGATATTGGTTAGAAGAAGCTCTTGCTCCACTCCACTTTTTCCTACAATGAGTGGAAATGAGGCAAATGTTTGCCCCTCTAGGCATCATGTACGCTAATTCTGGGGAATGATCAGAAAGGGTCCAGAGGATCTTTTAACCAAGTCACAAAGGGCAAAAAAATTAAATGGGCCTAATTTGGCCCCATGGGCTGTAGTTTGCACATCTCGGGACTGAGAATTCAGTTTGCTATGAGCATTACATTACGCTAAATGTCCTTTGTCATGTACTATTATATACATGGCCCATTGTGTACAATTCACAATATGGATATCAAATTTAAATGTGTTTTTCTTTTTCTAGTCAAATGACCGCTTACAAGTTTATGGAGGATATTCTGACATGATCATGTGCATGACAATTTACAAAAACATGGTAAGATCGCTCAATATTTTGTCCTGGGTGAATGTTTGGCAGATTGAAACCAGTTTTGACATGCCTGCGCATTTCACATTTCATTGTATATTGTACTATAGAGTAACATGGTTTATTCATTGCATCCTACTTTGTCGTGTAGATCTATGCCGGCTGTTATGATGGAAGTATCCAGTCAGTGCGCCTGAACCTAATGCAAAATTATCGTTGCTCGGTAAGAAAAGAACATAGTGTTAAAACGGGTTGCATATACACACTTTATCATCTCCCACATCCTTTTGTGCACCTGATGTATATAATTTTTTTACTTTCTATATTTCAAAGAGTAATTAGAACCATAAAGTTCAAAGCCCATTCAAAAATCATCTGGCAAAATCATCTACTCTGGGTAATGTTCATCAGTATATGACCTCATGTTTTATGGGGATCTACAGATAACTAACAACTGCTATGGCCAAGTGGGATCCATACCACCCGGTGTCCTGCATTTTAATATTATACTGTCCTCTCCTCTTGTCAGATTTGTTATGGCTTGTAGAAGGGAGAAAAATTCTCAAATCCTGTAGAATCTTTTTGGTGTAATTTTTTTTCCACCCCCTGGGCCTGCAGTAGGGGAAATACAAACAGAACCCATCCACCCTATTCGTATTTTCCGCCCCCTCGCTTTCCTGGCCACCTCACTGACGCAGAAGATGTGAGGACTTGGGACAACTATACCTGTATTCTAACGCAGGCATTTGGCTGGACCAGGTAAGCTACCCCAAGTGTAGCTCGGGGTAATTCTACCTCAAGCTACACTCTGGGTTACTGCTCAGGAAGTTTTGAAACATTCTACTACAGTAACATTTTCAATGAAATGTCACCAACATTTTGCCCCACACATTTCATAATTGCAAAAAAAAACTTCACCACAGTCAACTTTTGTGTAGGTTTACTTGTCAAAGGGACTCCCTCCCAAGCTATGGCAGTGTCTAAATATCATCAACAAGCGTGGAGGAGGGAGTGAAGGGAGGATAGCACAATTCTATCCAGCAGGAGAACTGTGCGAGGATTACAAGCAATCTTGCAGTGACCTATATATCTCTCTGAGGTCAATTACAGTTTGGTGAGTTCATCCTGTTCACATGGCTAGTGGTGAAGGATTCAAGCAGAGCCACTGAATCCATCATTTATCAGATCATGTTACCCGTCTTTCAGTCTCCAGGCACAGACAGGGTGGGCTCACTAAGCCAAATCACTGTAGTGTTCCCCTATTTGGCGTGTCCCATGTCGGCCCAAAATAACTACAGAATGTGAACTTATACTGAGGCAAATTGGTGTCAGAACATTATCCTCAAAGAAATGAGCATATATAGGAATGAGGATTTAGTCATTTCTATATTGAAATAAATATATAGCATAATAGATAAACATTCCATACTTGATTCTTCTGAATAAATATAAAGAAGTTTGTTTTGTGCAATCAACTGAAATGTCGCTCAACCCGGTGACATCCAAGTGGTTGAAACTTATCTGCATGATTTTCTTTATCCCTCCCTCAAATATTTCTATGTAGACCAGTGGTTCTCAAATGACGATTTGTCTGGGGTCGCCGGGTTCACTTAAAGGATCAGCGCAGATACCAACTAGCGGGGTGGAAAGTTAGGAGGGAGAGTCACGCCTGTCCCTCCTAACTTCCTACCCGGAACATCATCTGCGCAAGTGAGGTGGGAAGATAAGAGGGAGGGGACATGGCACTTACCCATTTGTGCCAGAATTGATGTCACCGCATAAGTCACTTCCTGGATGTTTACCACTGATTGTTTAAAGATACAAGCCAATAATCAATATGCTGCAGAAATCGGACCTACCGCTTCCGCATCTGCCTTCTATTATCCTAATTGGGCAGATCGGAGGTCAAAAATAAGAATAAAAACTTACTAAGTAAAAGTGTCAAAATCCAACATCCCCCCCCCCCCCCCCCCCCCCCCCCCCCCACAGTGACACCATGGAGGCCTACGGGCACAAAGGGACTGTGAAGGTAGACATAACTGCTGACCTCCATGCCCCGGCAGCCAGCCACCACACATTCTGGCGACGCTGGAGTGGTGGAGCGTCACAGAATGAAGATCTGGATTAGTGGAGGAATCGACCAGAAAAGTCTCACTCCTCCATCTTCTATCCTGGATAGTCTCTATATCCTGGAGGACTGGGCACTAAGCAGGGTGGCACAGAAGTGAGTACGCTGTAAAGGTGAGTATTTTTTACCTTTTATGGGGTCGCTGTCCCTGAATGAAGACTGGATATAGGTGACTTACTCATCACCCAAGTTGGTCTTGGTCTTTAGACAAATCTTTGAGCTACAGTACATTCTATTGGAAATTGTATGAATAGTCAGAAGAACTTTGCATCACACTAAACATGTCTTCTTCCTCAGTGGCACGGATGCTCGCTTACTTTTGGCGTTGTTGACCATTTAAAGCAACACCTGCTGAATGATCACACGAACCCCAACTTCCAAACTTTGAAATGCAGGTGGAAGAATTGCGATGGATTTTTCACAGCGCGGCGAGGATCCAAGCAGGTATTTTATCCCAGGGCTTTATATTTTTATATATATATTTGTTTTTTTGTATGGATTATTTTAACTTTTATTGTATCTGCTTCACGTTAGCAATATTTGTGTGTATTCAGAGTTTAATTAGCTTTGTACTGTCCGATACAAGATGTGTTCATGCCATTCAATTCAGTGAAATGAGTGTCAGTCAAAGTCTACTTACCCTTACACTAAAGCTTGCCATACACAGGTCGATACCCATGTGATTGATCTCAGCATGGTGACATCACCTCTCTGCTCTCGATTGCAGGTCAGTGGAATGGGAATCCATGTGCACCACTTTGCACATCGATTCCTGTTCTGGGGACCTGGTACACCCAGTGTTGTGAGCCGAAAATACCTCACATTAGGGACTGGAAGAGAGACACACAATCGTCGTCGCCACAAGATTCTTTTTCATGTAAAGTATTAAAGATTGAACACGGTTTTCCAACATGTTGGAACCCCGTTTAATCGAATTCCTTCGAGCAGGCTCTATTGAACCCGCTCAAAGAAAAGCACAAACAGGTAGAATTGTAAGCAGATTAGAGTACAACCAATCACGTGACCGCACACAATGATTGTACTCTTTTTACAAATCTACCCATGTGTGACTAGCTTTAGAATTGTGTCGATGTCCCAATATTTATGGACCTGACTGTATATAAATACAAGATAATAATAATTTGTCTTTTACAACAGGATGCTATTGGACACATGGAACAGCACGCTGAAGACAGCCAAATGAACCGGTAAAGAAGCACATTCCTCCCATATTGGGAAGTTACTTTCTAAGCAACACAGAGAGAGTTTCAGCAACGCGCAGTGGATTCAGCGGGTTCACTATCGGATTCTGCTCTCTCTCGAATTCTGACCGCACAAAGCTGCAGCCTCAAAGGCGCCTTCATGCAATGTCTATGTCACTCCGATGTTCACCATGCTCATCTTTCATTTTAAACGATTTCTCCAGTGTTACTCACCAAAAAAAAATCCCCAATATTTTTCTATGTTTCTTGGGCGGTCCTTCATAGGCACAGCATGGAGGAATCCATTGCGTTCTTTTACCTCCGTTCCAATCCCTGTACAAATCTGAAAAGGGCACTTTTACATTTTTATAGAGAGAAAATAGCGCCTTTTATGTACATTTTATTTACACGTATCCTCCGAGCAAAGCCTGGGATATAATACATTATTATTTAAATAATCCCAATAGGCAGATATGTTTTTCCCCCTTTTGTCACGGTTTTTATTGCTTCCATATAACTGGGATCCTCCTCAAATCTGATAACTTTTATAAAAGTTCTGTCAAGTAGATAACTTAACTGGGTTATAACTTTTTCCAATGTTTCAATGAATAACTAAATCAAGTGGAAATGCTTTTTTTCTCACCTTCAAAAAATAAAAAGCGGAAGCTGCCATTTTTATTAGTTCCTATTCACAGCTATGTTAGTCCTTTTTTTTTTTACCTTTTTCTTTTCAAGCAGCCTAGTGTATTTTTTATTTGTTTCAATGTAACACACATCTAAAAGCCCCCATACACCTTACAATCTTTCCATACAATTTCTGTACAATCAAATTTTGTTCTACCAAACCATTTAAAATGAGGACCTAACCCTTCCAATCACTATGTATTCTATCAGGAAGGACCCGGCACTACATAGCAGTGATATATACTTTCCAATCACTATGTATTCCATCAGGGAGGACCCGGCACTACATAGCAGTGATATATACCTTCCAATCACTATGTATTCTATCAGGGAGGACCCGGCACTACATAGCAGTGATATATACCTTCCAATCACTATGTATTCTATCAGGAAGGACCCGGCACTACATAGCAGTGATATATACCTTCCAATCACTATGTATTCTATCAGGGAGGACCCGACACTACACAGTTGTTGGTAGATCTAATGGAAATTGTATGGATTGATCTTAAAGTGTATAGGGGGCTTTAGGTATGTGTATCCAGCTTCCATAATACTGCAAATCTGCGCAAACATTTCATCTGCTGCTCATATCTATCAGTTTAAACCTGCGATTGGATATGGTTGAAAAATAGTTAGGCTGTCAACTGAATTCCCATAACTTTTTTTTTTCTAATGAATACCAAACAAAAAATTGTAATGGTCAACTGCAAAGTCAGTGTTTCGACAAAGGAAGAGGTGGGCAGATTGACTGATAAGGTAATACTATTATATAATATGGTCAGGTACATGGCCTCATCCTTAGATACATGTAGAAAGAAAAGAAAACCAAGCCCAACACTAGGTCAAGTGGGGGAAGGGATTTTAACCTCCCTAGCGCACTGCTTAGGTACAGATTTCTCGCTGCTCCTCCTCTTCTTGCTCTAAGAAGATCCCTGGCGCATTGGCAGACAGGTGAGTTCCTATGCCCTATGCAACAGTTAGGTTTCGGGGGCCAGGCCACATGTTGGGCACCTGAGACCTAGAACATTGTTGGAACTTTTAAAGCACTAAATGTCCACCCATATGTATTCTGATAAAATACATAGTGTTCAACCCATCTTACATACCATACCCCTTGGATCGCACAATTGAAATATTTGACCCAATGTTCAGATCAAGTGGCACCAGTACAAACCAACATGTTTTGCCCTACACAGCCTTCTTCAGGGATCAACACCCCCTGCAAATACAACTTCTAATGTTGATACAAAGCTGAACTTGTTTGAACCTGGTGTGTATGATGGATTGTATGCCATGTTAATAATGTGCTTTTATCAGAATACGTATCGATGGGCAACTTGGTGCCTTTCAAGTCCCTTCTGGTTTCTATGTTACCCAGTATAAGGGGGGGGGGGTCCCCCCATGTAGTGGATTGTGTACAATTGGAAGGGATGTGGCATTGGGACTATTGGTTGCATATTGAGATATCGCTCCCACTACTACAATTTTGGTTCTTTAAGTAATGAACGAGTGACACGACTGGGGCTTTGGAATTTCAAGGAAACAATTTAAGAAATGAGAAAACTTTAGCTTTTTAACTAGTGGTGGTTTTACTTTATGTGTAAGATTTCCTGGGAATAATGTGTGGTGTTCCTCTGTCTAGCAATCGTTTTTGTGTTTCAGGGAATGTGGTTTAGGAACTCGAAGAAAGTCTGATTGCTTCTCCACAATCTCACCCATAGACTTATACTGCCATATTGCCCTAGCAGGTGCTCTAATGGTATAGTATAGTTGTCGACCATCACATGGGACTGCAACTCTACTTCGAAACAATATTTCATGACCACAATACAGATTGAAAGGATTATTTACATATTTGAAAAGGCTATAGTTTCCTCTTAAGAGTTTTAGTCCATGGCATGGTGTAGAGAGCATTGTTGTATATGTAAAAATGGAAATGTGGTAATCCATCTGCCCTGTTGTCGCTACATGGGCCGGAGATCACTTACATGGTGACCAAGCACCTCTGGTTGAGAACCACTTTTTTTTTACTTTGTGACCCATTTTATTCCCATTGGCTGCTCCTATGTGTAACAAAAAATCTGCTATAGGTCACAGTACACCATTGCTCTTTACACTTAAGGCTGCCATACACGGCACGGATTCGTGCCGGATTCTGGCGCGATGGATTCCGGGCGCGTGCACGCGGATCCATCGTGCCGGAATCCCCTGCAGCCCACCTTGCCCGTCCGATCGCATCCGATGGATCAGGGGCACAGAATCGGATCCGAGGAAGAACCAACCTGTTGTTCTTTTCGGTCCGATTCTGCTCTGATCAGGGGGCGTTGCGGTCCGGGAGGCGAGCCATCGGACACGGATCCCTCCCGGATCCGGCCGTGCAAGGTGGGCTGCCACGATCGGATTCCCTGATTGGCTAATCGTTCTCACCTGTGGATGCCGGCGGAATCGCCGGAATCCAACGGGTGCTGAATCGATCAGCCAGGGAATCCGTGCCGTGTATGGCTAGCTTTAGCTGTGTGATGTAAACCATTCGAAGTATCATCATGATGATGTCATAGATATGCTGTTTGTTGGAATGGGTCTCAGACAGCAAATCAAACATAACAATTCTGACTTTACAGTATGTGGGGATAACTTGGATGTCCTACTCATCACTGTTTTTGTGTGTTGTTGTGTATGGTTTATTGGTGTTGTTTCTTTGGTGTAAGGCAATAAAATTGATATTTTATTATCCCCAGACACAAGACTCACCCACATCACTGTAAAAAAAAAAGTCAGCCTTCAAAATGGGCCAAACTGTGCTTCCATTGCAAGCAAGGGCCCTGGTCACCATTTAGGTGGCACCATTCTAGTTTTTGATTTTGTGTGTTTTTAGTTCATATCTCATTCACTTACTATGCAGATAATCGTTTAAGGCAGTGGTTCCCAAACGGAGGGGGGGGGGGGGGGGGGG
>CM070043.1:4520459-4541330 GCA_036250615.1 Ptychadena robeensis
GGCTTAGATTCCCTGCTCCTGGTACCCCCGTGCTAACCCAGGATCTGCAGCATAACAGTTTTATATGACATTTTAAACAGCAAAGGTTGTTGGTCAAACAATAATAAAGACCCTTTAAATTTTGTGAAATTTGTCTTATGTTTTAGTGCCGTAAAAGCCCCATTTTTTTGGTTATTGATTTGGTTGGTTAATACATTACATTACACTGCTTTGACCAATTCTTCAGCAACAGCAGATGCCATTGTATAGACCCCCAGGAACATCTACCCTACTACATACATGTCACTTTAAAAAACACATAACTCATCCACCAAACCTTCAAGTGGGTTAAACTTAATGGGACCACATATTGAGTTTTGCGATGCCCCACTAGTTTCTAGAAGAAGTTTAATCTAAACAGAATCTGTCACAAGTATGAGAGCTGACAATTTATTCATAAATATGCAACTTCTAGTTATATAGGTCCTATTCGGCTTACAAATGTGGTGGGTATTTGGGCAAGGATAGGCATATGCAGATAAGCTAACAACTTAAAGTGCTCAGAATGATGGCTATTATTGGTTTGATTGAGCCTCCAAGTCACAATATCCAATACAATTGTTAAGAATAATTTAATCTTTCAATGTAAATAGCCTGGTCATTGGATCACTTTAGGGAGGAGCAAAATTTATATTATAGACACTTGACCCCATAACTGATCAGTAGGATCTGTAACATTTACAAAACCTATTATGAAACCTGAAATATTTTAGATATGAGATATATTATCCAATCTGAGATATATTATGCAATCTGGAATATGCTTCAAATAAACAATATTTAAAATTCCTTATCTTGTTACTACATAAAGTGACAATATAAATGTATCCACCATACACTGAATGCAGGGGTCCCGACGGATCAAACATCATTGTGAAGACATAGCCTTACCTATTAGTGTTAGTTCCATGTGTTAATGAGTTAATTTTTTTTAAATATCTTTTTTTAATAATCTGCTATTATCTCTTTACTACAATGTTGTAATCTGACTACAACAATCATACTTTATTAATTACAGATAATAAAATAATTATCATAGTCTTAATGATCCTATGAAGAAGTCACAGTACACAGTACCCATCAAATCTGATGACCATGACTTTTGCAAACAAGTTTAGACAATCATAAAATGATAATGATGCTCACTGCTCAATAAGGCAAACAGTTGCTGAAAAAAAAAATGGCAATCTTGCCAATCATTTGTACAAAAAATTTACACAGATGTCATATCAATTCCAAATTCTGAAATGGTTTGTGAAAGTGTACACATTTTTCATTGACAAACATGAATTTACCTTAAATTCTTCTGGCATGTGACATATTTGTGGGTTGGTTATGACGTAAAGCATTTCAAACACCTATTAACATTTCAATTACTTATTATATCAGGTCATAACCTGGTTGTGGCACGAAATAGCTTCTGAGGAATTGGTTTGGCCAAACAACACATGGAGCAAAAAGCAATGGTTACATTTTCCTAGTAATATAGACTTTGACAAGTCAACAGACTATTACTACATCAGTAGCTCTAGCAATGGGGTTCTACCCAAAGTCTACTAAATTATTGGTTAGTTTTACTATAAAGACCTGGGTCTTATTTAACTGTTCATAACTGAAGCCATCACCATAAACCCATGTGACCATGGACAGAGTAGGGGATATTTGTTGTAATTTAATAAGATTTCCAAAATGATGTGACCTATAAGCTTGTTGTAAAGTTAAGATAATTTTTTTTGATTTACAGAAAATTCCCACCTGAAAAGTTGTCCCAGCAAGTTCCCTTATTGGAAAATGTGTATTTTTCAGTTCTGACAATGGGATTGAACCTACCTTATGGGAATACAGACTGGATTTAGAATTCGACAGAGGTTCTAACTCCTTATTCTTGATATAATACTGTAAAAATTACTTTATACTTAGGGTAGTTTCTTATACCAAACTAAGTCTACTTTTGTGTATGTTGCTAATGATTGTGTACCATAAGCCTTCATTGAATACATTGAATAGCAGTGCATATCTACGGCGTTTTTTGCTCAATTGGTTTATGGCAAGACATCATGACCAAAGGTTGGCACTACCAGCTGGTTTACACTGATACTTTTCAAAATACATTTATCAGGTTCTGGTTTCTGCCTTTTTGTATATTCAAAGTATTATTAAACATTGTATATAGGAAATAATATGAAGTATAATTGGTCTCCAGTAATATAAATACATTAGATGAGTTTCTAATGGGCAATATGATAAAGAGGTGTTAAATAAGAATCTACCTTGGGTCTTTTCCAAACAATGTTCTTCACCTTGCTGGACTTCTGTCCAAACTCTTTGTAGCCCAGAGACTGTCCACCGGCAGGGAAGATGTCATCTTCAAACAGTTTTTTCTTGCTAAAGCATTCCCTCCTTAACGTCAAAAAATCTTGACCTTCAAACTTTTGAGGCTTGTTGAGGGATCCTTCGCCATTTCGTCGATCTCTTTCCCTTATCACACGGTCACAGAAAAACCCTGAAGGGATGAAAGGCATGGCTTCGTAGAGGATTTGGTGGGTGGCACTACTAATCAGCCTCTTCAATGTGCAGTAGGCATAAATCCAACTAGATAATTCCCTTTTTGGCTACAATGTGGTACTAAAGCGTACAAGTGTCCAATTCGGTTTCAATAATTGTAACAATGACCTCCAAGTATCATTGGTCATATGCACAAATCTGCTGGATTTCTGCTGCTCTCAGAATGTATGTCGTGTTCATATATGAATTGGAAATGGCAGAACACGGTGCACAGTGTTTTACTATAACTTTTTTTCCCCCTCGTTTTTTCTTTCTTTTGTTCTGCTTTAACATGTAAAACAAATCCCACCCTGGCTTGTCCCTGTCTCAGCAGAAGGCATTCATTCTTTTAAAAACTGTCGTCCGAATAGGGCTCAGGCCTTTCTAAACAGACAGTATACACTAATCCTATACTGCTGAACGAATGAATGCATAGGGAATCTGCTTTGCACTATTGTGTGAGGTTAATGAAGCCATCACGGTCATGTGTCCCCATAATATTTCCTGGCATCTCTCCATCACTGCAATATTGAAGCTCTGACTGTGTCTCTGTGGCTTTTTACTGCCCAGACTGCCAGTAAATGAGTTTTTAGTTTTAATAATGTAGGCTTATCGAAACTTATTATCACTATTGGAGTGATATGCTAAAGTTTTAATAACTTTTGTAGTGGGTTTCCTGTCCCTTTGCAAGGGTTAATTGTTCATTTAGGTCTAGAGGCTGAAGGACTTTTTCCTCAGTTCAGCAGTTCCTCCTCAACTAGACAAGCTTCTAGTCACCTGCAATGAAGTCAATGCCACTACATTTTTCCCCGAAAATAAGGCACCCTTACATTTTTGCCTCACTCTGAAATATAAGGCTTCCCCCCGAAAATAAGGCACCCCCCAAGATACGGTACTGTAACTCTGGACAGGGGAGATCAGAGGGGGCAAATCAGAATAACACAGAAGGATCAGAAGGGGTTAGTAAAATGGTAACCCCCCTCTGAGTCTCCTGTGCCATTTTGATTTCCCCTTTGTAATTTTAAATAACCCACCTGTGTCATTTTAAATGATACCCCCACCCTGATACCCCAGTGCCATATTCATCTTCATGGAAAAAAAAGACATCCCTTGAAAATAAGACGTAGGGCATCTTTGGGAGCAAAAATTTATATAAGACACTTATTATTGGGTAAGTGTTCTTGTTGCATGTTGGATACATTTGAAGAGTGTTACTGGTTACATTAATTAAAATAATATTCAGATAAATTGTTTCACAAAAGAAGTCCTTAAACCAATCAAAATAACTTTTTTCTTTGTAAATGTTACATCCTCTCCACCCTCAGACTCTATTTGGCTGCCTTATGTCCTCTGTTGGAGTCACCATCATTCCAATCTCTTTCTTGGAACCCAAATTGTCTTGTTCATACCCCTAGCTTGTGAGTGGATTCTATAAGAAGAGTTTTATGGTTTCTTTACTGTTTCGTACTCTTATAATTCAGCACTTGCTGTACGTGGACAGTAGGAAGCTAATACAAGGTCATTTAATAGTATCTATCTGGTTCCAGTAGTTGGACATTCATTCCAAATGTGGAAGTCACATTTACGCCCTTCAATGCCGGACCTATATGCTAGAATATGTGATTGAATGCCTTGTGGAACAGATGTCTGCCCTCATCCATGACACTGTTGACAAGTTTAATTAGAGCTGGGATGACTTAAAGCTTCATTGATCTTGTCGGAGTAGTCCCTGGTGTGTGTGGTCTCTGGAGGGTTGTTTTCTCGATTTTCTCTTTTCTTCATATTTCTTTTCCTCTCTGTTTTTGTATTCTTTTTGGATATTGGTATAATGGGAGTTTGTCTAGATGTTTCTGAAATTTTATAAGTGATGTCATTTCATTTGCCCTGTGACTATGATTATGTTCTGCTTCAAAAAAGCAGTTTAAAAAAGGTTATAAAAGGGTCTCCTATTCACAATCCAAGAAAAAAGGGTGACCTCCCAAAAGCTTAGATACAAAATGGTGTTCAAACAGTCAATATTCGAATTATTGACATTTCAGAATAAAATTTTGTTATAAGATGCCTTCATTTTTTATTATTCATTTGATTATTCCACCCAGGAAAAGAGAAAGTGATACAAAGGATTTTGAGATGGATGACCTTCAGTTGAACGTATGGCCCATGTCTTGACGATCTCATGACATAGTTGGAATCTTACCTTGAGGATGACTCTGTTTTATAAACAGCTGCTGGTCCTATCATATGAACAGGAAGCTCAAAGCAGGTATCTGTTTCCCAGCTGGCTGCTTTTCCATATCTAGAAGTAGTAATAGCATGCTGTGTGTGCATGTCTGTTCACAATGTGCTTTAGTGATTGTTTTTGAATAAATAATGATCAATGTACATGTAGGTGTATATCTACTTATGTCAACATGATGTTAACTGCAGGACTATTGTTACAGTGACTGGTAAAACTAGACATCACTCATCCTTGGGGGTGACCTCACATTCACTGTAATACAGCTGGATAGTAATTGGCCTAGAAACATGAGCAAGGTTTAAAAATTTTATGGTTCAATGAAAAATACAGCGTACCCTTGACTTCAAGCAGACCTACCACCTCCACATCTACCTTCTAATATTGGCAGATAATAGGACAGATCAGAGGTCAAAATAAAAAAAAAATACTTACCTGGTAAAATTGTCAAAATGCAACGATGATCCTCCCGAGCGGAGCGTCACCGGATTAGTGGAGGAAGCAAGACCGTAAGAGTCACTCCAGAGTGATTACAGACACTCCAGGCATGGCCACGTGGGAGCAAGCAGGCAGGAATGGTGAGTATTTATTTATGTTAGGGGTAGTTGTCCCTGGATAATTGCTGCATGAAGTTGAGTTATGTATACATGTTTATGTTTCATTCGATTTAACAACTTAATTGGTTCCCAAGGAAAGGTTGTCCTGGAAAGTCAATTTTCCCCCAAAAAATTATGAAAATGCCATAATGTGTTCTGAACCTTCTCAAGCTCCTCTTAACTTACCTATTCATAATAATAAAGTATTGTATAATATGCGTAATTTGTGTGAGCTTCTTAAACCAGAATTATATTAAGCCTAAAGAAGGGATCTGCAACATCTCGAAAGCTTGCTTCTCTAATGACTTCAGTTATAGGTATCACTTAAACGCCAAACTCTCTATATTCATCAATGGCCAACACACAACATTCTTCTATTGCCTGGACAAGTACTTAACAATAACTAGGTTATTGTTTAAAAGGAGAGTCCCTTTCCATAAGATCATCAAGAATCCGGCTCTCTGGTTTACTTTATGTCCTTGGAAGACACTGTAGATTGTTGAAATGGTCCATAATGACATGTTGGACCTATTAGTGACATCAGGTCACTTGAATTCCACCATGCAAGCAGAAACATGTTTTGGCTTGGCCATAATTCTAGTTGTAAGTCATATCTTTAGTAGTTAGTAAAATTTTGGTGGTAACATAAGGTTGTCTTGGCAAAGCCAGTTGTAACTCAAATGTCCACTGTAAAGCTAGGCATACATGGTTCGATTTTAGTATGATGAATTCGATTTTAGATCTTAATCTTTTAATCAAACACAGATCGTAAACGTATCCGAGGTAGAACCACATGGAGGGCTCAATCGTAGATCTTGATTAGATCAGATCTTGATTAGATTAGATCTTGATCTTTTAATCGAACACCGATCGCAAATGAATCCAAGGTAGAACCACATGGAGGGTTCAATCGTAATATCGTAATGGTAAAATCGACTATTTCAATTTCGATCATAAAATCACAGGAAAGAGTCATATATAAATGCAACCGCATTGCGCGCTCCCGCCAATCGCCTAGGGGTCGTTCGGATGAAAATCGGGTTACCTACCTGGTGAGATAGACCAGGAATCTCCCGCGTGTCAATGGCAGCCCCCTTTCAAAGTAATGGCTGGCACACAAAGGGTGCCCACCGATCAGCTAAGAGGCCGGCTGCAGTGGGATGACGTCATCCACCTGAAGTCGATCCCTCATCTATCGAGGCAGAATCACCTTGTGTATGAAGTTGAGGAGCTTATTAGATCCATTTATTTAAAATAAACTGGAATGAATAAGTATAAAATATATTTTTGGGGGGCAGTTAATATTTAACAGCTGGAGAAGCCATTGATCTTTCTTCCCTACTGACCTGGACAAGCATAAAAGATGAACACATGCTAGTCAGTGACTCGTGTACTACAAAAGCAAACACCTGTAAAAGAACAATGCTTCCAAATGTCTATGTTGACAGATCCCCTTAGGTAGAGGCCAATACAGTATTCAGAGACCAGTGTGCAGTGATTTATTGGTAATGTCTGTGCGTGTGCAAGACAGCCTGGTCATGACCCCTGTGGGACATATTACAAACTGACATAGGAAACTTTATAATCATATCAAATTTCTAATATCTCACACTTCATATTCACTTAGAGTACATTTTAAAAGAAACAACCACTGTAAACTAGGAGTAGACCCTAAAAAAAACCTTCTTGGTTCATTATTTGTTTTCTTTTCAAGTATTGAAGCTGTTTATCTTACAAAGACATTTAGGCAATACAGTAGTACAACTTAGGGGAATGTCATATTTTGTTCCAGTATAAATGTAAGCCTGTACACAAAGACAGTTCTGTAACACTTGCATGGCCACAAGAGTGGGGGCTGAGTGCTCTCCTGCTCTCTCCTGCAGTGGGGGTCACGCTTGCATCACCTTTTTGGAACTTTCCTCTCTAAGTTCTACAGTCTCACTGTGAATTTCTCATCCACTTGGGCTGACGGACCATTGCACCCTTCTATAGCAGCTTTTCACAGGACCCCAGCTAAGCTCTTATGCTAAGAAACTACATTATCAGAGCTTCCTTTTCAGCTCATTGCCTGTGCTACCCCCCTGGTAGGCAGCAGGTCCAGGTGTACACAGATCCTGATTTAGAAACATTGTTTAATGTCCACAACATCACTTGCAGTTCCAAATATAACTGGTACTTTATTGAAAGGATGGCATTTACAGGCTTTCTAGGCTTCTGAGCCCAGCAAGCAGGGTAGTAACTTTAGAGGATGGTTTCAATAGTGATGTACAGTTTCAAAGCCTGTTCCCAGTTCAAGTGGCTGTGTTGCTTGGCCAACCTCCTATGTAGGCCTCTCCAGTGGTTGCTTATCCCAGGGCCTAATGGGTACCCCTCACTCCATCTTGGGTAAGGGGGTCTTTCCAACTCACATCTTGAAGCTACACACTCTAGTCCTGCAGACAGGCCTGTCTTCTCCCATAGGACTGTTCTCCTCACAAATATCACACAGTACACCTCAGCACTCACAGTTTTTCTAAAATTTTTCTGGTTACCCCACACTTAACATATTAGAGGCAAGTGAGGACATAACACAATACATTCAAAATCCTTGTGGAAAGACGTCCTAGAAGAATGGTCACTGTTAACTACCATGAACGTTAGCATGGTAATATTGAATCTTGAGCCGGCCACATCTACTGAGACACTCATCATTCATTCATTCATTCATTATTCAAGAGTTCCTGCTACTGCAACTTTTTCTACAAATAACAATTTAGTTTTATAAATTTAATGACTTTTTGTCAATACACCTAAACATTTAATAATATCTTCTTAGTAAACCCCATGATTTCTCTTAAAAGAAATGTTATGTTTTGTCATATAAGTAGAATTACACAGGTCAGTTATATGGATTAACCTTTGCACTTCCATTGTGTACTTTAAATGTTAGTGCTGAATCCAGTGTAGGTTCTAGTGACATCTTGTTGACAATTGAAATGCCTAGCTAAGCAAGGAAAAAAAAAGAAAGAAAATCTTGCAATAAATATCTGCAATATCATGCAAATTTCCATCCCGAAATGTACCCGATTTTCCATAAATGCATACATGTTAACACACCTACACACCTAGCACATACCCCAACAATAGTAAATACCATAGGGCAATCCTGGGGGGGGGGGCTAATCCAAACTTATTTATTTTCTCTAGTTAGTTGCTGTCCATGTAGTTGCAATGAATCTTGAAGTGTTGTCTTCAATCCGCACATCCACACTGCATGTCCATATACTCCCACTTCACAGTCTCCCTCTCGGGTTAAGTGTCCTGCCGGCATAAATCCTCAGGTGCTGGGCTACAGAGGATCAGCTCATCCACACATACGAAGACCAAGATGTTAGGTAGCAACAGTCCACACTCTGGATTCCTTAAAAATTCTTCTTCATAGCTATGATTACGCTTCATACAAGTGTAACGCGTCAGAGGGGGTGATCCCTGGAGGGACCCTTTCTGTATTATATTTGTGTAATGATGTTTCAATAAAACCGAAGAATTTTAAAGGAATCCAGAGTGCGGACTGTTGCTACTTTACATCTTGGTCTTAGTTGCAATGAATCCTTTTTATTCATTGGTATCCTTGTTTCCTTAATATTTGGTTTCGGTTTTATTTTAACTTAAAAAGGGAACTACTTAGAATCTTAAAAAAGGAACTTGGCTGCTGAGGTTTTGAAAGATCTGTTCATAGAGAACCAACTTCGTAAAACAAAGCTGGGTGTTGGGAAAAAAGCACTGGACATGCACTGGACACACTTTCTGTATGTTGGTATTGTGAGAACAAAGCACTATGTTGTACATTCCAGCCAATCACACCTCTCTGATACCTTTTTCAGGTAAGAGAAAAAAGTTTATGGACAGTTTATAGATAAGAAGAGACAGATTGATATACTATAGGGATAAACTTTGTAGACACCTCACCATAACACCTTTATGAGCTTCCTAAACCATTTGTAGTTATATGGTTCACACATTAGTGCTACAACCAGGCATTTGAGACGTTGGGTACTGATGTTGAAATCCAAAATCTGGCTTGAAATATCAGTCCCATTGATCCCAAATGTGTGAAGTAGGGTGGAGGCCAGGGCTTTATGAGAACCTCAACATCCAGCTCATCATATCATATTTGTATTGACCAAACTATGGAGACTTCCAAACTGAAAATGAATGTTTCTTTTGTCTAGACTTTTACCTGAAATCTTCATAAATATCCCCATGGTGCAGCTCATCCTTTATATTTGTGCTACAAATATTCAGAATGCTGAAGTGAAATTAACATTTTTAAATGTTGTTGGCTATTTTCCATTTTTTAACTCTTCATATATTAATTACAACCAGACTGACATATGAACAACTTGGGTTACAACCAAAAGTTTTGTTAAATTACAAACAGAAGTTTTGAGTTACAGTCAGAATGCCACCCAAGACCAAAACATGACAAGTGTTTATAAGCTGCACTCTAAGCCCAGATAAACATGTTTGAGGCTTTGATTTTGAACAGAGATAGATTCCTGATTCCAAAGAATATCCAACTTCCATTTCATCCTTTATTACTGCAAGTTTGGAGTTCAAGTGATACCGTTTATTGGCTAACTGAAGTCATTAGGCTGTCGGGAATTCTCAGATCCCTTCTTCGGCTAATACAATTCTGTCTTGAACTTACATTTAAATACACAAAATAACAGGTCAAAATATATGAACAAAAGTAAACAGTTTTGTCTTGACCACATGACTGATGAGTGAAGTGAAGGGTATTAATGGAGATAGTGATCAGAGTTAGGAAGATTATTGGGGGTAATAACAGATAAAGGTTCAGCCGTGTATTCACCTCCTTCAGCATTAATGTCCATAGACCTGGGAACAAGAAATATGGCAACATAAGATATTTCTTGAGAAACTAATGCTAGCTTTAAATGATCAAGATTAGGCATGAATAGCTATTGACATAATTAGTGAGTCCAACACATGTCAGGATAAGAATTCCATCATTTTGAGAAAGAGGGGGGGGGGGTTAATTGTGATGTTCTTGAAATCATTAAAGTGTATGGCTCATGTGTCCGATTGTAGCCAACAAAGGACAAATCCAGAAAGCGTTACCATTCCCGAGCCACCTTTTAACAATATAAACAAAAAAAAAAGACCGTCCCACTAGTGTCACATTAACCCATTCTGAATGTTACGGCGATCATAAAAGAGCTACAACCCGTTCTCCACAAGACAAAAACTCAAGGAATATTCCAAACTCCTCTCCTGCCTATGACACCACCCAATCTACGACAACTATTGTGAGAATTCCTGGACACCCCAACACAACGACATCTCCCCATGCAGAGCAGATTGAGACCTTACTCAAATCGACATGCAGAACAAGTACAATACAGACCACGTTGGAGTATAGAGTACAGGGAACGTCTCTGCATATTTCCAATGTGTGTACCTAAATCTGCAAAAAATGCCTAACAGGCTCTATGTTAGTGAACAGTCAAATCCTTCCCACGTATGAACCTGCATAGAGTACACTATCAAACAAAGAAACCGATGTCCCTGAGGCCCATTCTGCAAAGCTGGCACAGCATAAGAGATCTCGTTATGGTACTGATGGGGATTTGAAAACAGAAGAGAGGCTGGAATGGGAATGTAAATTCATAAAAATTCAAACTAGGAATACGGTTTAAACAGGGACAACACTTCATTGCACTAAACTTTAACTGATTCAAGACACTCACAATAACCCCCCCCCCCCCTCTTTCTTCAAAACTGATGGAACTCTTCATCACTGAACAATGTGTCTGGACTCACTAATTTTAGTCAATTAGCTATTCATGCCTAATCTCTGATCATTTAACAGACTATTGCTATTTAGGTTTCTCCAAGAATACCTATGTTGCCATTTTCTCTGCTTCCCGGTCTATGGACATTTTAATTGCTGAAGGAAGAGAATGTCATGGCTGAACCGCTTATCTGTATTACCCCAAATAACTCTTCCTAACTCTGATCACTATCTCCATTAACTAACCCTTCACTCTCACCTCCATCAGTCATTGTGTCAATACAAACTGTTACTTTTGTTCAAATATTTATGACCAAGTTATTTTGTGTATAAATGTAAGTTTCAAAGACCAGAATTGTATTAGCCTGAAGAAGGGATCTGCGATATCCCGAAAGCTTGCTTCTCTAATGACTTCAGTTAGCCAAAAAGCTATCACTTGAACTCCAAACTTGCTGTATTTATCGATGGCTAACACGGTACAACACTCTACTATCCTTTATTACTGAAAGCCAAAGGGGTCAACTTAAATCGGGATTACACATTTTTGGTGAGTACACTAGGAGAATTATTGGTGTTCCTGGTTATTTACCATAGGTGTGACGCAATTTTTTCACCCCCAAAAAAGGGGAAAATCTATGTGTGTACTAGGTCTTGACCACTTGGTCCACTCAGGGCTGAGTGGTGTCCCAGGAGGCTGCATAGTCTGTCCGGCAATCCACTTGGCCGGTTGCTCTGGGCAAAGTCTCAGAGACTTTGAGCAGGGAAAAGCCACACACAGCAGAGGGTTTGTCTCCAATGTATGTGTCCCTCACACTTACCTCTACAGTGGCTTGCAAAAGTATTAGGCCCCCTTGAACTTTTGTCACATTACAGCCACAAACATGAATCAATTTTATTGGAATTCCATATGAAAGACCAATACAAAGTGGTGTACACGTGAGAAGTGGAACGAAAATTATATATGATTCCAAAAATTTTTTTGTATGGCACAACTGTAAACCTACCAAGACAAGGCCGTCCACCTAAACTCACAGGCCGAACAAGAAGAGCGCTGATCAGAAATGCAGTCAAGAGGCCCATGGCCCATGACTCTGGACAAGCTGTAAGATCTACAGCTCAGGTGGGGGAATCTGTCCATAGGACAACTATTAGCCGTGCACTGCACAAAGTTGGCCTTTATGGAAGAGTGGCAAGAAGAAAGCCATTGTTACCAGAAAGGCATAAGAAGTCCCATTTGCAGTTTGCCTCAAGCCATGTGGGGGACACAGCAAACATGTGGAAGAAGGTGCTCTGGTCACATGAAACCGAAATGGATCTTTTTGGCCAAAATGCAAAACGCTATGTGTGGAGGAAAACTAACACTGCACATCACTCTGAACACACCATCCCCACTGTGAAATATGGTGGTGGCAGCATCATGCTCTGGGGGTGCTTTTCTTCAGCAGGGACAGGGAAGCTGGTCAGAGTTGATGGGAAGATGGATGGAGCCAAATACAGGGCAATCTTAGAAGAAAACCTCTTGCAGTCTGCAAAAGACTTGAGACTGGGGCAGAGGTTCACATTCCAGCAGGACAATGACCCTAAACATAAAGCCAGCAACAATGGAATGGTTTAAAACAAAACATAACCATGTGTTAGAATGGCCCAGTCAAAGTCCAGATCTAAATCCAATCGAGAATCTGTGGCAAGATCTGAAAACTGCTGTTTACAAACGCTGTCCATCTAATCTGACTGAGCTGGAGCTGTTTTGCAAAGAAGAATGGGTGAGGATTTCAGTCTCTAGATGTGCAAAGCTGGTGGAGACATTCCCTAAAAGACTGGCAGCTGGAATTGCAGCAAAGAGTGCTTCTACAAAGTATTGACTCAGGGGGCTGAATAATTATGCACACCCCACTTTGCAGTTATTTATTTGTAACAAATGTTTGGAATCATGTATGATTTTCCTTCCAATTCTCACGTGTACACCACTTTGTATTGGTCTTTCACGTGGAATTCCAATAAAATTGATTCATGTTTGTGGCTGTAATGGGACAAAATGTGGAAAGCCGCTGTAAATACAGCTAAGTAGAGCTGTATATAGGGATGCGTCTTATTGTGCTGTGCATCCTATTGTCTGCAAAATATGGTGCATTTTATAAAAAACGTTCTTAGGTAAGGTGGTGTTCAGGAGGTTCAGAATGCATTATATGTATTTTCATTATTTCTGATGCGAACAGTAGCTTTGACTTTCAATCAACTTGAGTTACAATCAGCCCTTGTGAATGAATTACGTTTGTAAGTCAAGAGCTTACTGTATATTTAAGACAAAATAATTGTAAACATTTTCACATCAGAACAAACTTCCATGACTAGAATTTTCTCTTTTCAACATAGCACCTGATCCCCACCAAATCGGATGAAAAAGAAAGAGTAAATGCTTCCAGTTTCACTTGGCAATTAACACTCATGACAAATGGGGCTGATTGAAGTATTGTCGGTTTTACGCTAATTACTCAGCCCCTGATAGTCAACAAACATTATACCAATCCAGCCCATATGGTAGCCTTAGAGGGGTCATGTGATTCTGCAATACCTCAGATTATGTAGGCGGCTGTAACACTCCCTGGTCCCTCAGCAATTGCCTGGACTCCAGTGTTCTAGTTGGCATGCCGGCATCACACTATATATGAGGTTATCAAGTATAGGACACTTAGTATGGATAGTCAACTACTAAAGATCTAAAAAAAAGAGCACACTGTATGCATAATAGCATACACACGTCTTGTCTTACTTTCAACTTAAAGCTTAAACCTGGCCTCTGCCCCCCAACCCACCATTTCTTGGCCCCTCACACTTACACTTTGCATATAATAATAAACATTTTTGGAATCAGTGTTTTAAGACAAAGTAAATTCCAGCATAGAAAATCTGTGTAACGTTGTAAGCATAACCTACATCTATACTGATAAAATTACTATATGCAATACAGTTAAAGTGAGCAGGACAGGGTGCTAAAACAAAAAACAAAAGCCAATCAGATTGCTGTAGGTATAATTAACAACTCATCAATAGGCACACCATAGGAACTATGTCAACTGGTCATTATTAGGCTGATATTGATAATTTACCATGTACCAGTATGTGGACACCATAACATTTCCTAACCACTACATTCCTCCAAGTATGCCATCCTCCCCGAAACCACCTGTAATATCCTACAAGTGTACAAAACATCCATCCCTGATCTCAAGCTAGTGCGTTTCTGAAACTAGTGCCAAGGTTCTTCTGGTTTCCATAAGGTGGAAGGGTTGTTGCAGAATCTGAAATCTTAATGGGAGCACACTTTACCTCCAGGTATTAAACAGGATGTGGCGTTCAATACAGTGGCCAAGTATGGGTTCAAAGAGCAATATGTAGCTCAACAAAGGTTTTTTTTTTTCTTCAGACAAAATATGCTATAAGGTGGGAAAAACCACTTATAGCGAGAGTTCCCCCTGACCTTAGTCAGGGGCAAGGGGACTTTAACGGCCACATGTTTAGTGGTAAGTAGGTAGACAAATATAAAATATAATGAGGTTAATAAAAGATAAAATATACACGAACCTATCCAGTGATATTGATCCTCTTATTATTATTCTGAGCACCCTATAGCCCTTTACACCTTAAGTGGGTTCTTCTTGTTCTCCCCAATGGCTATTCTTATACACACCCCCTGATCAATGGCTAACATTATTTACAACTAATCAATGTGGATCAAAAACCCTCCCCTGTGCAGGTCTCTGCTGCTGCGTGGTCGCCTTCCCCTGGCCCCCCGTTCTTTCCCATGCATGGCCCCAGGCCTCTGGGGCACAGTGGACAGATGCATCTCTGTATGGCATTTAAGTGAGTTAACACTCCTCATGTACCCCTTTATTCCATACTTTTATCTTGATGTTAACCAATCACTCTCCATTGTTTCGTTTCCTCTTCGGCTTGGATTGTTACTTGATGATACAGGAACTATGAGGATAAAGATACCCCCGGGGGAAGTTGTTCTATACGAAACGCGCGTTGGGGTGGGGCGGATCCTTATGGATATACGCTCCCTTATCCTGGCTTTTATTCTTTTTTGTATGTTATAATTATTATGTATAATTGTACCTAAACACCTTATGGACCATTATTAAGATTCTCTATTGTTGCCACCAATGCTATGTATCGCCAACAGCCAACACTGCCATGCCATGTTATATGTTTTTAATCACGCAATAAATATAATGTTACTTTTTTTACTACTGTATTTGTCTACCTACTTACCACTAAACATGTGGCCATTAAAGTCCCTTTGCCCCTGACTAAGGTCAGGGGGAACTCTCGCTATAAGTGGTTTTTCCCACCTTATAGCATATTTTGTCTATTGATATTTGGGATGTGGGCCACCCACTTGATTAAACCCAATTTTTTGTATATTGTTTTTTTTTTCTTCACCAAGACCAATCTGACTATCTGATTATTTACTAGGTCAGTTGTTAGCCACGCTGGATTGAGGGGGCCAGGTAGTACATTCAGGAAACAAATATGTACCTATGTATCTATTTTTATCTTGTTTTTAACTATGATGTCTTCCAAAGCCTGACAGGTTTAATTTCCACATAAAGTTGGCAGCTCAGGTAGTTAAATGTAACAGATTTAATCTGCCTTATATGTTTTATATAGTACATAATTTTCATTGGTGAGCATATCCTAGATGTGATGTAGCCATTAGAGATTAGAGAATTTTTCGACTAGCTGATTTTGTGAGCTGATTGCAAAGCCTCTGAAAATGATATCATCACCAAAATTATGTAAGATGTAGAGAAGGGAAGTGGGAACATTTGAAAAGTCGAAATGTAAAAATGTTAACTTCATTTATGCAAAAACTATTTGTGTGTTTACTTTTTTGTAGTATACCCCAACCCTTCTGTACATCTCCAGCAAGTTTGGTGAGGATACCAGCCTTTATTTGCATAAATTAGCGTTCTCACACATCAAGTTCGAATTTCAAAATGGTAACTCAGTTATGCAAAAAAACTATTTGTTTGTATTAGAGAACATACTTATTTTATAGTTAAACACCCCAACCCCTTATTCTACATCCCAGCCAAGTTTGGTTGATCTCACTAAATGCCCAGGGGCGTGCAATTAACTTGAAACTTAGTGAAACTACGACCATATGTAGTAGCCATTATCATGGTGTACACATATGTCCACAAGGCCATTTCAATACTGTGCCTCTTATGTAGAGATGGTCAACATTTTCTTAAAAAATTCGACCTTTAGATGGTTTTCGACTTAATTGCAAAGGGCCCCTGAGCATCCCGCGTATCCATCACCAAAACTTGCTGGAGATGTAAGAAGGGTTGGGCGTCGAGTTTGGGGGTGTTTCATATACTAAACAAAAATACAGTAGTGTGTCTATAACGCAAAACAGTTTTTCCACAAACGGGTTACTTGTGAAGTTCAAGTCAAGTTACAAAAGTTGAAAATCAGACTTTCGACTGTTAACTTCGAACTAATCTTATGCAAAATAAAAAACTACATGTGCTAGAGAAAAAAACTTTTGCTTTCCAAGGTTCCTCTCACCATTCTCTATATCTCCAGCAATTTTGGTCCGAGGATACCATTTTCAGGGCCTTTTGCAATAAGTCACAAAATGTAGGAAGTCGAAATTTCGACAATCTCTACTCTTATGTTTATGGATTATGTAACTAAGTTGGAAACCCAGGTAAATGGGGAACATCCACGTTACTGTCAGAAGATAGAGGGGCAGGCAGGCCGCAGAACATTTCTCCCGGTGGGGTAATTGTTTCCGCTTATAAGATTCCCAGACAGAATATACTCAAAGGAGAGAGTCATCAATGTTAAAGTCCCGGCAGTCTTGGTAGATTTCGGCTGGGGGGCATTTGCATCGGCCAACAACTAAAGAACATGTGGAATGAGTCAGAAGTTTCCACCATAAATACACGCTGAGAGCCAAGGACCTGCGATTAGTAAACATCAGGATATTACATAGCTAACTGGTTTCATCTTTGCGCTCGGAGTGGCATGCCAAGGAATATAAGATTGAGTAGTCCAAAAAATAAAAAATTTTCAGGAATGCCCATCAAGAGACGGGGAAGCAAAAGGGAAAAGAAAGAAAATGGGAAAAGGGAACCCCCACCCACGGGGAAGTCGGGGACAAAGGAAGAGGAAGGAAAAAAGAGGAATGCGGAAAGGAAAAAAAGTGGAAAAGATAAAGAGGAGACACGGGACGGACCAGAGAAGGGAGAGCACTAAAGAACAAAGGGGGGGAGAGATGCAACACACAGTGCCGGGTCCTCACCGATAGAATACATAGTGATTGGACCGGTATATATCACGCTATGTAGTTGCCTAGGCTCCTCCCGGATATAGAATTACATAGTGATTGGCCAAGGTATATATCACTGCTAGTAGTGCCCCATCCAAGGTCAAGAACGGATGAGTAAGAAATAGTGATGGGAACCCGGTATATATCACTGCTATATAGGCCCACGGTCCTCACCGGATAGAACCATTAGTTATTGGAAGCGTATATTAGTGCCTATGTGTGGGGGTCACTCCCTGATAGAATACATTACTGAATGGAAAGACGACCGAGAAATGATAATGGAAGTGCTAGGCAGGGCTAAAAGAAACTGATATAGAAGAATATAATGAAGGGATACGGATAGCTACCTTCATTACTGCTTATAGAGGAAGGTCCGAAAAGGATTAGAATAAATAGTGATTGGAAGGGACTACTACACGCTACCTAGTCCAGGCTCCCCCCCCCCAACCCCCCCTCCACCGAGATTTAGACTTACATAGTGATTGGGAAGGGGCTAGATAACTGCTATATAGTGCCGAGGCGTCCGCCCTGATTAGAATACTAGTGAATGGAAGATATATATCACTGCTACTTTTGTAGTGCCGGGTCTCCCTGTAGAATACATACTGATTGGAAGGTATAGATCACTTCGTATATAGTTGCAAGTTCCTCCCTGATAGTAATCCCATAGTGATTGGAAAAAGTATTATATCACTGCATATGTAGGCCGGCGCCGTACTCTGTAGAAGTAATAGTGATTGGAACTTGGTCTGTAATCCACTGATATGTAGGTGCCGGCGTACTTCACAGATACAGAATACCATAGTGAGCTGGAAGGTTCTGTATTATTACACTCTATGTAGCTTGCCGGGTCACACGGACAGAATAACATAAGTGATTGGAATGGATACTATATAACTGCATGGACGTGCCCGGCAGGAACTCAAGGATAGGGTAATAATAGTTATTGGACACGGGTTAATGGGCGATCAATGCTAGTTGCTAGTGCCCAGGTTCCTCCCTATAGAACTACCTCGTGAATGGAATGGTTGAGATCAATGCTTTAGTTAGTGACCCCCTGATTAGAATCATGATTGGAAGGTTTAGAAAGCTCCTCATATTACATGGTTTTGGAAGAAAATAAGTGGATTGTACAGAAATTGTATGGTAAGGTGTATGGGGGGCCATGAAATGTGTATACATTTACCTATATTGTCAAACTACTTAATTTACAATATCTATACAAACAAGTTCTTTAAACAGTTATATCTCTACACGAAACGCAATCATTTTCAGAAACTAAATTTGGATCTAGTTGGTTAACGCTTCTTGTGCATCACTCATCTCGCACAACAAACCTTACTTACCGGAGGTCGCTTCCATTCAAACTTGACTGGATATGACTGGCTGTAGAACAAAGAGCTCTCATTGGCTGGGAATTCCCGATCTTGAAAAAGGAACTTCCTTTCCAAACATTTCTTCCGCAGTTCCTCGAAGGTCTTTTCTCGTCCTCCTATAATGGGTAAATTCCTGCTAATAATGGCAGAATAGATGCCCGTACCTCCACCTGGGCCTGCATCAGTAGAGCTGGCAGGGGCTGAGCCAGATTCCGTTGGCTGTGCTACCTCAGCAAGTACTTCAGACGGCATAGAGAGAGCCTTTGCGGAAAACAGATTGCAGAACACAAAATTTCAAAACAGGCAACAGAGGAAGTTCAGTGATGCAATTTCTCTGGGTGGCTACTTTTTATATATAGGCAAGCCGGTGAGAATGCCTTTAGAGAAAACCATTGCTTTTCCTTATCTTCACAGGAAAGTTCGCAGCCAGGCGTAACCACTTGTACATACAAGATCTTTCAGCAGGTTGCCGTGTGAAGGCTGGGAGTCTGTGTCTTCTGTGCCCCGTTGCACTGAATAAGTTTCTGCCAGGATGCTAAAAATAGGCAAACCAAAAGACTCTTCCAGGCAAGCAGATTCCTGTCATCATAACGTGACCTCAGGGAACAGACATGTCCAATCACAATCTCATCTATTTGGCACAAATGCATCTCTCATTCGGTTCATAGAAGAGATAATTCTTCTCAAGCTGTTTGTTTTAACAGTGAAAATGACCTCCTCATCCTTACAAATCACCATTTCTGCAGTTTATGTTCCCCAGAATGACTTGGAAATCAATATAGGTTAAAAAACCCTGAAGAGAAACAACATTTCTTATTACCCAATCCGCATTGTAGTACTGAACCCATTCTTAGGTAGTGATGGCTGAAAAGTTCTTCCAGCGGACAGTTCGCAATGAACATAGCAAGTTCATTATGGGTGTTCTACATGGATGACACACCCCCTATTAAAGAAGCAGCCCAGCTGCCATTTTATATTTATCCTGTGTCTGCAGTACTAGATAGATAGGGAGAGCTGCTGCTGATTGAGGGATAGCTACTTTGCTATTATACTCCATCCAGTGATCTGTAGCTATAGCTAAGGTGTTCTGTTACATGTTGTTCATCATGACTCAGCAACAAAAGTCCTTCTATGGGGGTGGGGTATGCTGTATTATGGGACCTGTGCGCTGTGTTATAATCCTGAGCTGAGGTGTGCTGGTAGTTGTAGTTCACCATCACAAACTAAAGCAGGACATTGCAGAGAGATCTGACTAAATGTGATGCGCTCCAGAAGGTACTGTCAGGCTGGCAGCCCACTCCAGCATTTAAAAAAAACCAGCATTTTTAAAAATCTGTATTGATCCCCCTCTGGCATGACACTGTCCTGGTGATTGCACCCTTTTGACACTTTTTGTATTGGTATTGTGGCTATAAATATGACCTGAAGGTTCACCCTCCATTAAAGTCAATAGAGGTTCACTGTGAATGATTTTACATATAGCATTGGCTACAATATCGGCAGTTATACTTTAGTAAGTAAACATGCAGGGATGTACACAGTAATCAGAATATCAGTTTTATAGGACCTCATTTATCTGTGTAGGCAGCAGCAAAAATATAGATGACCATCGAAATTCTAGTAAGGGGAAAAAGAAGAGGGGACTGCAAGGGTTAACAAAATATTTAACCAGGGTTCAGCTTTATAGGTTGTCATTCACCCAGAACAATACATTGTGCTGCATTATCGGTCTATAAGGGTGTTCATCATAACAGTGGACCTATAGTGCAGGAGGTTTCTAGTAACGTTGATGGTTGAGGTTTACATAATACAGAGCCCTCGGTCCTTCAATTACCTACTCTTGACATCCACACTCATAACATCCTCATATGTCGAGCTTCAAGACTAGTGATGGCGCGAACCCTCCCTGGGGTGTCCGCGAACAGGGCGGGTCGAAC
>CM070043.1:4568287-4583974 GCA_036250615.1 Ptychadena robeensis
GTATATTCATAGTTATATTGTATTATAGATTCAATTGTCTCCCTGAAGAAGCCGTCCAGGTGAAACATGTCGGAGGGAATTTATACACTATGTCAGCCTATATCGTAGATATATTCCATCATGTCACTCATATTTGAATGTATTCCTTTACCTGTATGTTACATCATGTGTTAGCTTTATGAGGTCAACCTTATGTGTGTTTGAGGCTCTGACCCATATGGCGAATGTATATGTACTTTTATGCTTTTTGATATATATTTAATAAATTGAATTTTTTTAGATACACTGGTATGTCTCTAGTGCCCTGAAAGTCCTAATGGTGATAGAAGTTTGATCTTCTACTCCAATTCTTGTGTTCTCTCTATTTTACTTTGGGGACGTGGCACCATGACACTGTAAACTGAGCTTCCACCCCTTTCCCTCTTCACTCTATATTCTTCCATATAAATAATACATTTTGAGTAATTAAATGTACCAAGGACGTCAGTACAATGCTGAGGCCCTTATTTACTGCAGCTCTTGTGAGGCATCAAGAGATTTTTAACTTAACAAAAGCTGGAGCATACCGTATATAATGAGGTATTAAAATTTTTAATGAATATTATTAAATTAAAGTGCAAGGGAAAGGATCAATGTTCTTGAAGGGGTGTAGAAAATCCAAAAATTGCCCATGAGGACCTCATGCTTTCCCAGAAATTTGCAATGGAGATGTAAAACAATGTGTGCAAAATGAATTGGACATTAGAGATTGTCAAAGTTTTTCTTTTTTCTTACTCTACTACCACATATACTCAAATATAAGCTGAATTATTCATCACCTGCTCAAAAAAATGAAATTCGGCTTATATTCGGGTCAGAAAATGAAAATCACCGCATTTTGTAGGTGGACTTTATGAGTGAATTGCAAAGCCTCCAAACATGCTATCATCACAGAATTTGGTGGAGGTGTAGAGAAGGGATGTGGGAATATTTGGGAAAAAATATTGCTCTAGCACATGTAGTTTTTGCATAAATTAGGTTCAAAATCAAGTCAAACTTGATCTTTTTTGTGCAAAAACTTGATATGCTAAAGCAATACTTTTTTATTTTTAATGTTCCCACATCCCTTCTCTACATCTCCAGCACTTCTAGTGATGATATCCTGTTCAGGGGCTTTGTAATTAAAAGTTTACTTAATTAAATAATAGCATCTCCTAACAAAAGCACATTTGCTGTGTGTTTCTGAGCCTTAGCGGCTGCCTCCTCCCCCCCCCCCCAGGCTTATACTTGAGTCATTCAGTTTTTACAAATTTCCTTTCTAAAATCCTTTCGGGTCGGCTTATACTCGAGTATATACGGTAGTTCAAATTTGTAAGTTAATTGCTGGCTTTAACACTTTAAATTCAAGTCAAGCCAAAGTTTCAACTTAGTTAATGCAAAAACTACATATGCTTGAGCCACAACTCTCCAGCAATTTTGGTGATGATACCATGTTTAGGGACTTTACAAAGCCAGCTAACTCAACAAATTTTATTCCAACAGGGAGATCCAGTGTATGTGAATTATGGTGCTGTGGAAGATTTCCATTACTTGACCCGCAATCTGTCCATGAATTTGACTGGTACTGTGGCAATTGCCAGATATGGACAAATATTTAGAGGTGACAAGGTAAGTAAAGATAAATAAACTCCAGCAGTTCTACAGAGGTGTAAAAGAAATCATTGATTGGGACTTTTCTATTCTTTAGGTACGAAATGGCGAGACATTTGGCTGTGCTGGCATGATTATCTACTCCGATCCAGCAGATTATGTATTTGGTGATAATGATCGTGTATACCCAGATGATTGGTGGCTGCCAGGCACAGGAGCTCAACGAGGAACAGTTTTAAGGGGCGATGGAGACCCATTAACACCATTCTACCCCTCAATTGGTAAGATGTCCAAATGCCTAATAGTAAACTATGTTGTCAAAGTAAAAATAAGAATTTGATAGACCATTAGGTTTTTTCTACAATGTATCTAATTTTTTTTAATCATATTCTTGTCTGGGATCATCTTTCTACCTCAGTGATTCATATTCATATAGATTTTATAGCTTTGGTTTATCAGTTGGGTGATGAGGGTAGTGGGGAGGGTTTTGGTGAGTGGGTTGGGGAATTCTTGTGGTGGGTTGTTATAGACAATTGTTTTTAAAATTGACAGTGCAAAAGGTAAGTTAAGTGGAATCAAATGGATCTGACCAAGTTGGTTGGCCATCAGTTAGAAGTGCCATAGGCAACATTTTATTACGACCATTAGACAGGTGTTCTTATCCAACCCAACATTGATTTTCTTGACAGAGCAGTGAGTGGTTAGAAAATTTTTCCTCTTGGGAGTAGTGATGATCGCAAATATTCAGATTCCGAATATTAATCGCGAATATTATAAATTCGAAAATTCGCGAAGATGGTGAATATATTGCAGAATATTCGCGATTCCGGATATTCTGTTTTATTTTTCCATTACACACGCCTCTCAATGCAAGTGGACGAATGGGAAGGCTGCAACAAGAGCTTAGAAACACTCCCTGCAACCATTTTTAAATCCAATATTGGGGTGATGCAAATATTCTGAATATTGCGAAAATCTGTACTTTTGAAAATTCATGAAAATCACTAAGATGGCGTCCAAAATTCGTAATTTCTTTTTCAACACGCCCCTCAATGCAAGTTAAACAACTGCCGATATTTGCAAAAATGAAGAAACCCGAATATTGCAAATATATCAGAATATTTTTCGAATGTTTTCCAAAAAATAAATACGAATGTTGCCTATGCTGCTCATCACTACTTGGGAGCCCAAACCCTATTATTAGCCCTGAGGACCAATAACAATGGTACGGGAGTCATGAAGAATCCAAAATGTTGCATTTTCGAACTGGAGTAGAGGAATAAAGGTGGGTTTACACGTCAAGATTTTTTCGGCCGACAGATGGACGATGAACGATTTTTTGGTTTATTGTACAAAAATCTGAAACGTCCATTTGGCCCGATGGATTTTTTTTTTCCGATATCTGACAAATAATCGTCCATAAGGTGATCGGACATGTTGATAAACTTTCATCTGTCGTTTATTTTTCGTGTAAAAAACGGACGCTCCTTATTTCACTCGATATTTTTTGACTCGATTTTTAACCAGTAGCATGACGTATTTCCTGCGTAATGAATGTTGGGATATTTTACCATTTCATTTTGATTCGTCCATGATGTTGTTTATATTTTCTTTCCGAGTAGAACTTTCAGAACTAAAAAATTGTATTGTGGACGAGCGTAACAACGGGGTGTCAATAGAAAAATACATATATTTCAATATTTAAAGTCAGGTGTGTGTGTGTACACTCCACTGCAGGCACACTGTACCACACCACATGTTATACTAACTGCCAGACAATGTACAACACCTGTATACTCACCTGACAGAACAGTTGTAACAGTGTGTACAATGTGCTGTCACACACCACACCTGTTTAGTACTCACTCAGAACAGGTAAAGTGTGTACACGTGCTGTACACACACACACCTGTATACTCACTGCGCACACTTTACATCATATTAAAAAAAAAATGTATCACTGTGTATTGAAAACACGCTGATGCAATCACATTATACAGCAGATACCCAAGAGATGGCACCTCCATCACCTAACACTGCTGCTGTAATCCCTGTACAGCAGTTACCAGAGATGGCACCATCAATCACCTAAACACTGCTGCGTAATACCCTGTTACAGCAGGAATACCCAGAGATGGCACCTATATCACCTACACATTGCATGCTGTAATCCCCTGTCAACAGCAGATACCCAGAGATGGCACCTCTGTCACCTAACACTGTGCTGTATCCCATGTACCTGTAGCACTGAGAAAGCAACCTCATAGAATTTGGAGCCTCTAGCAACGCCCACAGAATACATCCACTTCCTTAAACAAAAATCTGATAGATTTTTCATTCGTGTTTCCGACGATTATTTTCATTCGATATTTTGCGTCGGTTGTACAAAAAATCTAACAAAAAGCTTAATCCGTTCGATAAATGGACACGAACGAATCTGATAAAAAAAATAAAAAATCGAATAGGAGGTTGGACGAAACAAAAATCTTGACGTGTAAACCCACCTTAATTTTCCAATCATTCTGTAAAAGCTGTCAGAGGTGGGATTTTTCTTTTCTAGATTTAGATTTCCACTTATCTGTTGTATCCCTTTGTCTACCAATAGAAAACGTCTGGTCTGTCCCTTGTTGAATTTAGTTTTCAGTTGAAGTGGCATTCATTCATCTTTATTGGTTTTGGATATAGTAGGGAAGGGTTAGACACCCCCCAAACTTTGTCTGTGTCATTGTTATGGATATGGACCCTTCAGTATGAAGTGGTGACCACTGTCACTATAGTTAAGGAGACATCCTTTCTACTGGCACCCTTGTTCTAAAGAAAAACCTCCAGAACTGCAGTAATATCTTCACAATTCCATTTGTGTCACTAAAGCTAGGAACACACGGCTCGATTTAAGCATACAATCGATGTAAGATTAGATGAAGAACCTCGATTTTGGTATTTTATCGATTGTACCGTGTGCGCTATAGTGTCATACAATCATAGTACAATATCGATGTAGAAAACATCGATTATTGACTAAAATCGTCGATGCCATTGATGCCCTACAAACAGTAAACTATCACTTCATCGAATACAATTGTACGATGAAAATGAAAAAGTAGTACGATCATGGTACAATTAGACTTCATCGAACTAAAATCGTCGATTGTACCATGTGTCCGCGCTACGATTTTGGTACAATCGATGTAAATTTTCATTGATTTACATCGATTGTACGCTTAAATCGAGCCGTGTGTTCCTAGCTTAAGACAGGAAGTTTAGGTAACCCAGATAGTAAAAAATACCTGATATAGTATTTAACCCTTTCCTACTCACTGCAAATTATTAATAGACTGTTCAAATCGTTAGAAATGCATTCATATTACCATTCTGTCGTACAGTGCTACACTGGGACCGGATGATAATTAATTATCTGATGAATCAACAGATCAGTAAACTAGGTGGGATTCTTTTGTTTGTTGAGGCATCCAGGCAAACTGAATTTACAATGTTATCAATGATTACTAGAATAAATGCCATTACTGTCATTACGAGTAAATCATTTGCAAACTTCAACTTCTACAACATGAAGTAAAATATTTCTTGACCTGCTTGCACACTGTTACTTAATTTAGTCAATAATTGAACAACACTTTGATAATTTAATCAGGATGCAATTTAATTTTAGACTCTGCATTCTACTTGGAAGAAAAAGACATTGCATTACCAAAGATCCCGGTGACACCAATAGGCTACAATGATGCAATCAAGTATCTCAGGTACATGTGGCTTCAAACCTTGACTTTGGACTAGTTAAGGACATGTGAAGGAAGGGTTGGCTTTCCTCTGCAGAGTATGGTATAAACCAGGGGTGGCCAACTGAGTTGACATAGAGGGCCTCAGCATCACTAAAGGGCCACACATAACATTTTCAATCTATACTGACTTGTATAACCATTTTTTAATGAAAGAATGACAGCAGGCAGCGCTAGAAGATATACATAGTCATATACATCGTCAAAGGTTATGTGCCTCATAGATATAATCAAAGCCTATAATGATACCTGTATGGAAAATAACCTTTGATTCAAAGGTTATATGCCCCTATTCTCAGGTTATGTGCCGCAATATATATTATACAATTATCCCTCGCTCATTGGTGGTTAGTGGGAGAATAAGCACTCACCAGTCTGCTGATTCTCTGCCAACACTACAGGAGAAGAGGAGAGGTGAGGGACTTTCTCAGGCACCATCTGGGTCGCTGATTGGCTTTTACATACTACTATCAGGTAAGTTTATTGCCTCTCCCCCTCTTTCCACTTGGACAGATGAGTTCCTATGCCCTGTGCAATAACAGTTAGGTTTCGGGGGCACAATTAGAGGACCACAGGGGGCCGCCGAAGAACGCCCAAAGGGCTGCAGGTTGGGCACCTCGGATAAACCATAATACATAACTAAAGCTGTTTATATTCACAAATAGACAAATATAACTAACAACGTAGATGATCTACAAGAATAAGACAGTTGACAATTAAATGGACTTACATAGCAAAAGGTAGAGTTGTCCCCTCTTCACACAGATGGGCCAAAACAGCTCACCCTATAACGTACAATTGACATTTTAGATACTGTAGCACAATTTTATATGAAACTTTTTAGAAGATAATAACAATGCCTTGTATATTTTTTTGCAGTAAGATGTCTGGTGCAGAGGCACCAAGTTCTTGGAAGGGAAAGCTGAATACCACATACAGACTAGGACCAGGCTTTGCATCTCCTCACCAGAACAGGTAAGCAGTTTATTCGAGCTACTTCACCCAAATGAAAAGTCCGCATTAACCATTCCCAAGTTTTACACAGACTTCCCCTGTGTCTTAAAATATAATTAGAACCTCCTTTGCTGGTACCGCCAAAGGTTCCTCTCCACCTCCCTGTGTCATTTCCTCTCTAGAGCACAGAAGTTCCGCACATTGAGTTCATTGAGTTAATCCAAACAATTTTATTTATCAATACATGACATATCCACCTGACTATCCTGAGACGCCCTTCCCTCTCAATGGGCTTAATTGTATAGCTTGGGAAGTAACTTCTAAGGTAATTTGTATGTTTATTACAACATTACAATTGTTTAATATCCACATCATAAAAAAAAATCTATATTGATCACATTACATAAAAAACTGTAAACACTAGTCTTTCTACTCTTTATAAGTACAGAATTTGTTTTTTAATAAATAATTTTTATCTCAAATGAAGAATTAACCATAACTAACTTAGGGCTTGTTTCCACTAGAAGCGGAAGCCCGCGGTGCGGCTACATCCGCGCCCATTCATTTCAATGGCGCTGGTCCCCTGTCCGCGGAATCGCGTGGAATCGACCGAGTTTTTAGGCGGCCGTCCGCGCGATTCCGCGGCCGCCCAGCACTGACCGCGGCCATAGGGATGAATGGCCGCCGCTAAAAATCGCGATGCGGGCTTCCGCTCAAGTGGAAACTAAGCCTTATGGTTATGCATATGTTATTATTACATGTTTTTGCATATCTGCTCTTTGATATGTTTATTACTAATATAATTGTTGGAAATTGTAAGTGGACACTGAAGGGTTCATTGATTCTGCTTCTTGCTTCAACAACGTTGAACACATGGTGGGGGTGGATTTTAATGGAACCTTAACTTACCTCTTGTACTTACAAGAATTCCATTATGTGGGCTATCTTTAAAAAAAAAGAAAACTCACCTGTAATGAGATTATCTTAAATACATTTGTCACAAACAGCCAGTTAAAAAACAGCCAAAGCTCATTCTTTCTACTGTTTATAAGTACAGAAAACAAATAAAACTTTATATCATATATGTTACTCATCATGATCCCTACTATATATCTCTATATATATGCCACTATATTTGTATACATTAGAGTTATAGAGGTTTTTCAAAAAAAAATAGGACTAGTTGCTACCAATGCGGTAGTAATGCATCCTAAACCGTAGGCAATCCACCCTTAAACTGTGGGCAATTTGCAGTTTGGGTGGCATAGACGCGCCAGCGTGTCCAGTGGAAACATACCCTTATGGTTCTTATTTGGCCATCATACCTTATCTTTAAATTCACAACATTAAATAATCTATTATTCCTAGAATACCTATTTCTTATTCCCTATAGTGGGTTATCCCTGGGCTCTCATTCTTGAGAATGATAAAGTTGTATGACTCAAGCTGCTTTGTAGGCCTTATGCTAAGTAAATACGAAGTCTGAGAAAATGATTGGCAAAGTGCTCTAACTTTGTATCCATAACCTGTATGAAGCTAAACAAATCTGTGTGCTGAATTGTAAAACTAAATGACGCAAGTTACTCATTCACAGGTGAAATGATGTTCAATAGGCTCAGTCTCTTTTTTTTAACTTGGTTCATGAAAATGTGGCTACATACAGATCTGTGGTCTGGAGATCCAATCATGTGTGCCAATCATTGTCCTCTTCTGATCACTCTGTGCCAACCATGGTCCCCTTCTGATCACTCTGTGCCAATCATTGTCCCCAATCAGTCGGTGCCAACCTTGTTCCCTTCGATCTCTGTCTGTTCCCTCCATTCATTGGTCCCCTTCTGAGGTCAGTCCTGCGGCCAATCATTGTCCCCTTCGGATCAGTCTGGGGCCAATCAGTTGCCCCCGTTGAATGGCACCTCTGTGGCAATAGTTTTTTTCCCCTTCTGATCACTCTGTGCCAATCATTGTTCCCCTTCTGAGCACTCGTGCCATCATTTCCCCTTCTGATCCGTCTGTTCTAAACATTGCCGCCCTTTTAATTTAAAAAAAAATAGCCCTCTGTGGCAATCATTGTGCTTCCCCTTCGTGATCACCCGGTGCCACAATCATTGTCCCCGTCTGGAATCACTCTGTGGCCAATCATTTTCCCCCCGTTCTTCTGATTTCTGAATCACCCTGGTGCCAATCATTGTCCTCTTCTGATCACTCTGTGCAATTGCCATTGGTCCCCTTCTGATTAGTCGTGCACCATCATTGTCCCCTCTGATCAGTCGGTGCCAATCATTTGTCCCCTTCTGATCAGTCTGTGCCGAATCATTGCCTCCCTTTTTGGATCCCTCTGTGGGCAATAGTTTTCCCCTTTCTGATCGACTCTGTTCCATCCTTTCCCCTTCTGATCACTCGTGGCCAATCATTGTCCCCCTTCTGAATCAGTCTGTGCAATCAGTGCCCCCTTGTAGCCCGCTGGGGCAATAGTTTTCCTTTTTCCCCTTTCGATCACGTCTGTGCCAATCATTGTCCCCTTCTGATCACTCTGTGCCATTCACTGTCCCCTTCTTCTTCACTGAATCACTTGGTTTGACTTCTACCGGTACGGCCAGGTAACAGACTCTGTTATGGCAGGGATCAGCAGCTTGCTTGTCTTTCCTGGTGCGAAGGGGCGTGCCTTTGTAGTCACTTCCTGCTCTGCTCTGCACTGCAGCCAGCCCTGAAAGAGGCACACAGTTACCCATTGTACCACCCGAATGGGAGATTCGGGCAGGGGCAGATATCAGTGTGTGTCTTAATTGCACGGGCGGGTTATTTTAAAGTTTTGGGCAAAAATCAGGCGGTGACTTATTTCATGGGGATCATAGGGGAAACAGGGTAGTAGTGGGGAGCACCATGTCCCTCAATAGGATTTGTTCAGTAGCCATGGGAGTTATTTTGACTGTATATGTTATTTTATATTATAATTTTCACATGGAAAATATATTTACATACCAAGAAGTCACACAGTTGTGCAATCCTTTGTTTCCCATAAAATATAGCAATTACAAATCTTTATTTCTATATCTCCAATGAAACCTTGTTGTTTTGGTGTAAAGATCGAGGAAAGGTGAAATTGTTTTGAAATGTGACTATTGTACCACTAGAGGGCAACCAACAGAGATGAAGAGTTCCATGCTAGCAAGATCACATAATTTATTAGACCGCTGAACAATACATTTATATTGTAATTTGTGGGACAAAACGAAACAAATGAAATACCTACCTCTTATGAAGAAAGCATAGGTCTTACTCAATGGCTGAGATAATTTTTTAACTCAAATCAGGAATAACCCTGAACTAATTTATGGATACGGGTGGAAATTTAAGGATATGGTTATGGCTCTATCAATCATGATTTTATTTTATTTGCTCTATCATATCTGCTCTTTGGTATGTTTATTTTTAATTGAATTGTTGAAAAGTTTAAATGGCCACTGAGGGGTTAATTGATTTTGCTTTTTGCTTTAAAAATATTAAACCCATCATTGGTGAGGGGGGATTAAGGAGTTATATGAAACCTAAACTCACTTCATGCAATGGTGAACAAAGCCGTACCGTATTCTTACTTATTTGTGTGCATCTTAAGCTAGACTTTAGATCTTAAGGCCCCCATACACGGGTCGGATTCCGACCGGATTCCGGCACGATCGATTCCGGGCGCGTGCACGCGAATCGATCGTGCCGGAATGGTGTGCAGCCCACCTTGTCCGATCGATCGCATCCGATTGATCAGGGGCTCAGAATCGGATCCGACAGAGAACCAACATGTTGGTCTTTTTGATCCGATTCTGCACAGATCAGGGGGAGTTGCCATTTGTGAGGTGGAGTCGGAGATGGAATCGGACACGGAATCGTCCCGGAATCCCTTGGACAAGGTGGTATGCAGCGATCGGATTCTCTTAATTGGCCGATCGATCACACCTGCGATTCCCGGCAGAATCGTTGGAATCGATCGGATGGGTGATCGAGCGGCCATGGAATCCGACTGTGTATGGCTGGCTTTAAGCTCGATTTTAGCCTTCGATTGACCTAAAACTATCAAAGTTTACATCGATTAGACTAAAATCGTATAATGTACACATGGTTCGATCTGCCAAAATTGTTCGATGCCGATCATAACATCGATCAAAAAGTAATCAGACATTTAGCTTGTACAAGGTTCACACTAAAATCGTAGCATTGTGTTTGTTGGTTGGGGCGACTGTAACTTCCGGCGATTTTTGTCGTATTATGATCGAAACTTCCATGTGGTTCTACTTTGGATTTGATTAGGATCGGTGTCCGATGAAAAGATTTTGATCTTAAATCGAAGATTGATTGTGCTACAATCGAACCGTGTATGCATAGTGTGTGTCGCACTGAGCTTGATTGCGGAGGTAGAGGCGGGGAAGCTCTCAGAAGGAAGATCAGTTTTATATTAAGCATCAATGAACCACAGATCGCAAAAAAGGCAAAATCTAAAACCAAAAAAGACCCCGATAATAAAAACATAAAGAGGGCAGTAACTGTTTTGCAGTAGCAGGCAGTAGTGTCCAATCTGTCCTTAATTGTTCCTACAACAGCTACCGATATACCATTAAGGCCCCCATACACGTGTCGGATTCGCACCGGATTCCGGCACGATCGATCCCGGGCGCGTGCACGCGAAACGATCGTGCCGGAATCGCATGCAGCCCACCTTGTCCGATCGATCAGGTCCGATCGTTCAGGGGCTCAGAATCGGATCCGACGGAGAACCAACATGTTGGTCTTTCTCATGCGATTCTGTCCGGATCAGGGGGAGTTGCCAGTTGTGAGGTGGACAATCGGACACGGATCCGTCCCGGAATCCGTTGGACAAGGTGGTATGCTGCGATGGATACTCTTAATTGGCCGATTGATCACACCTGCGATTCCCGGCAGAATCGCCGGAATCGATCGGATGATGAATCGATTGGACATGGAATCCGACACGTGTATGGCTAGCTTTAGTATGGCTACACTTTTCCACCACCCATGCTGCTTATGGGCCTGGATTATACCATAACAGTCCCCAAGTGAAAACCAAAACCCACTTAGATACTGCAAAGCTCCAACAAGGCAATTTAACCTGAAGCACAAACACACAAAAATCATACAGAGACATATATCATATACAGACACACAGCAATCATGCAGAGACATACAGTGTCTTGCAAAAGTATTCAGCGCCCTTGAACTTTTCCACATTTTGTCACATGACAGCCACAAACATGAATCACTTTTATTGGAATTCCACGTGAAAGACCAATACAAAGTGGTGTACACGTGAGAAGTGGAAGGAAAATCATACATGATTCCAATTTCTTTTTACAAATAAATAACTGCAAAGTGGTGTGTGCAGCGTAATTATTCAGCCCCCTTTGGTCTTAGTGCAGTCAGTTGCCCATAGACATTGCCTGATAAGTGCAATGACTAAATAGAGTGCACCTGTGTGTAATCTAATGTCAGTACAAATACAGCTGCTCTGTGACGGCCTTAGAAGTTGTCTGAGAGAATATTGGGAGCAACAACGCCATGAAGTCCAAAGAATACACCAGACAGGTCAGGGATAAAGTCAAGAGGCCCATGGTGACTCTGGACGAGCTGCAGAGATGTACAGCTCAGGTGGGGGAATCTGTCCATAGGACAACTATTAGTCGTGCACTGCACAAAGTTGGCCTTTATGGAAGAGTGGCAAGAAGAAAGCCATTGTTACCAGAAAAGCATAAGAAGTCCCGTTTGCAGTTTGCCACAAGCCATGTGGGGGACACAGCAAACATGTAGAAGAAGGTGCTCTGGTCAGATGAGACCAAAATGGAACTTTTTGGCCAAAATGCAAAACGCTATGTGTGGCGGAAAACTAACACTGCGCATCACTCTGAACACACCATCCCCACTGTGAAATATGGTGGTAGAAGCAGAAGCAGAGACACACAGACACACACATTTTCTACTTACTTTTTGAAGCTTGTTCCCTGTTTGGTCCTCTAAGTATGCTTCCTACAATCAGGTCCATAAATATTGGGACATCAACACAATTCCAACATGTTTGGCTCTATACACCACCACAATGGATTTGGGAACAGACAACAGTTACATATGTGCCTCCCACTTGTTAAGGGACCAAAGTTATGGGACAGAATTAAAATAATAAATCAAACTTTCCGTTTTTAATACTTAGTTGCAAATCCTTTGCAGTCAGTTACAACATTAAGTCTGGAATTCATAGACATCACCAGACACTGGGTTTCATCGCTGGTGATGCTCTGCCAGGCCTCTACTGCAACTATACAGTTCCTGCTTGTTCTGGGGGCATTTTCCTTCAGTTTTGTCTTCAGCAAATGAAATGCATGCTCAATCAGATTCAAGTCAAATAATTGATTTGGCCATTGCAAAACATTCAACTTCTTTCCCTTCAAATCTGGCCGACAGAAGCCAGAGGGAGAGGTCTTCAGCATCCCCCTCGCCCCCCTCCTTCTCCTTCCCGATGTGTGTAAAAGAAGCTGGCTGCTACTGACACCAAGTGTGCTCACTAGCATTATTGTGGCTGACATTGGTATTGCAGGGAGATTGAGATTTAAGCTATTTTATTGTCAACTGTATACAATTTATTTTATTATTACAATTTCAGTTGGATAACCACAGGGAAACATGAATAACTATGAAAGGTTGCAGTAAGGGGTGTCAAATTGGGAATGTAATTTACTAATCCAAAAAAAAGGATTGGATTTTTAAGGGTGTTGGAGATCTGTGGGTTGAAATTGAGAGTAGACATAAACATTTTTATTTTGGTGTGCATTGGAAGAGGGTTAGTCTTACACGGCGAGAATATCCCAAACTCTATATTTTAACTGGAAAAGTTGGGGGTCGTCTTATACGCCGGAAAACACAGTAGGTCTTCTCTTCTTACTTGCATTGCTTCATTAGGCCAGAAGAAGGAAGCCTCCATCCTTCACACATAAAAATATGACAGCTAATATATTGTAGATAATATGCATAACTAATTCTGAATACTATGCAAAGGGGTGACTAGGGATGGGATGTTAACATCACCATCCGCAGTCCAAAATTTCCTCTGAGGGTACAGAGGCTGGGGGACTTTTAAGGCCACAAGGTTTATTAAGCTAAAAAGTAAGTAAAGCTGTTTTAAATGACATAGCATTTTATTGGTACTTCTAGTCAACAACATAAAAACATTAAAACAAAACTTTGATGCATCCATGTCTTGGTAAATGATTGTCATACATCGCTACAAGTTCAACTCATCCATGTGGTGTTTTCATCAATTTCCCGGATAATTCAAAGAAAGAACAGCCTGTGATTCATAAAAATACCCCATCAGGGGGTAGATATTCAGGGAAGGCAGGACTACATCTGCCCCGTCAAGTGTAGAAAAAAGTCAAAGGTAAAAAGGAGGTAAACACGTAGAGAAGAAACAATGGTTTAGGCTCAGGTGATATTAGACCTTAGTATTCGAAAGCAGTATAGTAAGGAATCCACTTACGGAGCATCGTAACGACAATAGGGGTGTAGACTAACTGTAAATGGTATCAGCAGGGATTAAGGGAGAATGGTAGAACGAAAAGCCCCCACCCAGGGAGGCAAGACCCCGACCACCGGCAATCATCTGGCAGTAGGGTATATAGGTTTGCGGGTTAGCCATGTAGTCAAGTAACACGACAGTCAATGGGTAAATTCTGTTCAGTAGGTAACATATGGCGTATAAGTACGGTCTCCACGGTGGTGGTACAGTGTCTTGGTCTGCTGCCTAGTGAGTAATTCTGAATACTAGTAAATATTTCGTTAGTTGAATTTTGCCGAGGATATAGTCATGTGAGGTAACGGTACGAAAGCATTATTACACATGGTTCACCTAGGGCTACCATTATTTCATGCCGGGAGCCGGATAGGCATGCATTGATTTCATCCTCCAATCATGGTCATGGTGTAGCTGTGGCAATGAACCAGAATAACTCGATTCTCCATGCCTTGATGGGTAACTTATCTAGAAGGATTCAGGCAGTAAGCCGACTGGAGGCATCAAGGCCTACGCTATTAGACAGCATGAAAATAAACGTTCATAATTGATTTATAGAGTGCATTGATCAAACCTTTTGGAATAAAAGCAATCATGGCAGTACTTACTTCAATGTGCACATCATTTTAATAGCTTCATATCTATCACAGGAAAGCATGCTTTCTTCTCTTTGATTATATTTTAGCTAGACAAAAAGCCATTCAGGGCCTGAGTTATTGACATGCATTCGCCCCAGGAGATAAAGAAGATCAAAGGCAACAAATTATTCTGGTTTGAAGGAAGTGTACAGTGAAAATGAGCCAAGCGATAATGGTTTGGTGACATATTATTTTGTAGGCAGTTAGTGACAAAGCCTTTACATGAGCATTCTAGGTACCATACAAAAGAACCGGCTTAATGAATTCAGAAGTTTAAGCTATGCACAATTTTTTTTTTATTCATCAGGAACGATTGTTCTTGATCTTTTCCAGTGACCAGAGAATAAATGAATGGGTTTCAAAAAGGGTTTTCTGTTCTATGGAAAGATGGGAGGATGACTGCGCAACATCACTCTCCCATGGAAGACAATGGGTGGCAGGCAGTACGGTCATTCAGAGATCTGTCCTGGTGGATAATTGAATAACCTCTTCTTATGACAGTTGTGTGCTCTAAAGGTGCTCATCCATGGCTCGATTTTTAACAGGTTAGAGCACAATTGATTAACGTGCGTGTTCACAGCACTCGATTGTGCTCTTATCTATAAACAAATCTAGACATGGATGCCTTTAGCTAGCCATACACGGCACGGATTCCCTGGCTGATCGATTCAGCACCCGATGGATTCCGGCGATTCCGCCGGCATCCACAGGTGAGAACGATTAGCCAATTAGGGAATCCGATCGTGGCAGCCCACCTTGTACGGCCGGATCCGGGAGGGATCCGTGTCCGCTGCCTCGCCTCCCGGACCGCAACGCCCCCTGATCAGAGCAGAATCGGACCCGAAAAGACCAACAGGTTGGTTCTTCCTCGGATCCGATTCTGTGCCCCCGATCCATCGGATGCGATCGGACGGGCAAGGTGGGCTGCAGGGGATTCCGGCACGATGGATCCGCGTGCACGCGCCCGGAATCCATCGCGCCAGAATCCGGCACGAATCCGTGCCGTGTATGGCAGCCTTTTCTTTGAGTGGGATCAACCGATCCCGCTCTAAAGCAGCCCATACACGGGTCAGATTTTCAATCAATCAACTTAAAACGATAAATT
>CM070043.1:4612737-4628960 GCA_036250615.1 Ptychadena robeensis
AGAAGAGAGAGGCTGCTGGGGGTGATGGAGAGAGGCGGACGCTGCTGGGGGCATAAGGAGAGAGGCTGCTGGGTTGATGGAGAGAGACTAAGGCTGCTGGGGGTGATGGAGAGAGGCTGCTGGGGGCTGATTGCATCATATTTGTCTTGCTTCATAACGTGAACATCCGTTGTAAAACAAGGAAAAGGTGGGCGTGGATGATGAGCTGATTCGGTGGAGCAATGGGCTACTTGACTGGATTTGCGCCCCAGGACTAAGGCTGCCAGCCCTCCCTTGATAATATGTATAATTTACCAGAAACACCAATAATTTCCTGGTGCTCTCACCAAAAAGTTAAAATGCCAACCAACCAGAAACAAAGATGTGTAATCACCATTCGCTGTGACATGTTTGGCTTTGAAATGGAAGGTGGTTATTTTTTGGAAGGAGAGTCTGATCAGGAATCTGGGGGTATCCTTTTTTTTCTCTCTGTAGATTTTTGTAGATTGGTGAGGTGTTCCATTATGACATTAGTAAGCTCCACAATCTCCACCTTTTTTATTGCTTTTTTAGCCTTTCTTTCTTCCTTCTGTCTTTTTAGATAATTTTAGTGCCATTTGTATGCTCTTGGGCGTCAAACATGTGTTTACAGTTGCGCAAGCAGAAATATTTTTTGGTGCTGGCTGTAAATCTGGTTGTTAGTCAAGACTTTGCTTGTACGCTGAAGCTTAAATATTGGTTGTAACTCAAGTTGGTCTTAAGTCAAGCTGATTGTAACTCAAGGGACCGCTGTATAATAAAGATTTGCCCTTGCCCTCATATTGTGTAATATGATGGTTTCTATTCAAAAAATTATGTTTTGTGACTTCTAAAATATAGGGAATAAACCTGGAAATCAGGAAATCCAGGAGGAAGTCAGAACTTATGACTTAATTTTGTTTTACTGTGTTTTTATGTTTTGATGCCATTTTACACACCAATATTGCTAGAGGCTATACTCCACTTAAGACTGCACTCCAATTTTAACACAAAACAGTTCATACTTTTCAGTTTTAGACGGGGTCCCTTGATCCTGGGGTGACTTTCCTATTATAAGATGCTCTTAGTTGGTAGTAGGACATTAAGCCTAGGCCTAGTCCCACTGCAGGGTATGAATTATGCTGACATTTCGATTTAAATATGCCCCATTAATACATTAATAACATTAATAATTATTTACTTGGGGTTTACTTTATTTTATCTAATTATGAACTTTTTAACTTACTGCATATTTTGAATTTAAAGGTTGGCGTCCAAGAAGATCCATCTTATTCTGCAGTTGGGGAGCAGAGGAATATGGATTAATTGGATCCACAGAATGGGTAGAGGTGAGTACTTTTAAATGGTATAACCCTATTCAGAGCCGCCGACAGGGGGGGACAGAGGGGACTCCTGTCCTGAGCCCGGGCAGCTAGGGGGGCCCAACGGTGAGCACGTAGGGGCCCCGACGTGCTGCCTGATCGGCAGTTCTCTGCTCACAGTACCCTCTGCTCACTCTCTCTGTGTTCCCGGACTGCCGACAGCACACTGTACACAGTGGCAGTCCGGGAACACAGTGAGAGTGAGCAGAGGGTGCTGTGAGCAGAGGACTGCCGATCAGGCAGCACGTCGGGTTGGGTCGGGTCAGAGGACTGCCAATCATATTATGATGGGGATTTTTTCTACTAGCACTAGCAGCCCTGACCCTATTCTTAAAATGCAACATGGCTGCCATAGGCATCCAACTCATGGAAAATGGTGCAGTGAAGATGCAGCCTGCCAATCACAAAGCAGGGCCCCATGTTGTTGAGCTGAGATGCCCAGCAATGACGCATCCATTGGCTTCTCATAAGAAATCAATTGAGTGCGGTTACAGGCCCAAAACACAAATAAACCACAGCGAGTGTAGGGCCGCTGTCAGAAATCTCAGGCCCCATACTGGAAAATTTTCTAGGCCCCCCCAGGCAATACTGTCAAAAAGTCGTTGAACGGGGGTGGATGGATAGATTGCGTAAGATCTGGGTCCCCCTAGATGCGCGGGTCTGGGACAGGAGTTCCCCCTGTCCCCCCTGATATCGGCCCTGGGCAAGTGTGATGAGATCATAATGTCCAGTGTAGGCAGGCCTAGAGTCCACTACACCTTTTCCCTTTTGTTTAGAGGTTGCTGAACATGGGGAAAAAGGCGCATTGAAGATCCTGTCAATACTTACCTATGGGCTACGATGTGCCTGCTGGTCTTAGACCACACTGCATTGTGTTGCATAAAAGGCAAGGTTCAAGTTTTTCTAAACATATTGGATAAAAAATCTTTACAGTGTGATTTTTATTTTTTATTATATTTGTATGTCCTCTGTTGTTCCATGTGACGTTTTATGGGTGGGGTAAACATATATCTGTAATTGCAGAGAAAGTGATTTATAATTAGTTTATGAAAATGCATTATTTTATATTGCTTACAGTATCTATAACATAGACCCATTATGGTAAGTGAAGGATCAGGTTTTCTATCTTCTATATAAATATATACACATTAGAATGCGACATGACAGGTATGTATCCAACCATTACCCAATATTTCCTACATGCATATCCTGCATTATGGGCGTTGATATGCCAAACTGGGATTTGAATGCTTTTTTAATTCTGATTCATAGTCATACATTACCCTCTATATGTATGGGTAGTTGTTAGATGACGGTATTTTCATTAAAATGTGAGAATGAAGAGGACAGTTCATGATGAGTGATGGTCAATGAGATTCCAAAATGGGAATTGTATGCAGACTGAAACTGAGCCAATCCACTGTTGTAGTTGATGCATACATTATGCATACATTTACATACTAGTATGAAATGCTTAGTGATATTTATATATTTCAGCTATTGGTTGGCTTTATGGACTATTCGCATACAAGAGTTTCTGCAAGGAAAGTCATATAAATGTATATAATACAGGCTTGAAGAATATATCTACTTTGAATCAAAGTCTATTGATCCTTTCTCCCCTTCCTACACTCAAGTCCATTACCCACCTCCATAGATCTTTACATGTCCTTTAAAATGTAAAGGCCCCCATACACGGGTCCATTTCCCATCGGAATCCGGGACGATCGATTCCGGGCACGTGCACGCAAAACGATCGTCCCGGAATCGCATGAAGCCCACCTTGTCCGTCAGATCACGTCCGATCGTTCGGGGGCCCAGAATCGGATCCGACAGAGAACCAACATGTTGGTCTTTCTGATCCGATTCTGCACACATCAGGGGGAGTTGCCATTTGGGAAGTAAGCGATCGGACACGGAATCGTCCAGGAATCCGTGGGACAAGGTGGTATGTAGCGATCGGACACACTTAATTGGCCGTTCGATCGGACCTCCGATTCCCGCTGAGATCGCCGGAAACGATCGGATAGGTGATGGATCGGCCATGAAATCCGACTGTGTATGGTTAGCTTAAGAGGTGTCTACATCTTGTATTAAAAACAAACAATGTAGTAGATGGTAAATAAAAAAACATACTGTCTTCATTGTGGTTGAAAAGGCTTGACCCAAGGATTACTGAGACCTTGTAACTTACCCATTCCACCCATCTTACTCTAAAATAATGACAAAGGCAGTATTTCATTTAAACGTTTTATATAAGAAGATGTAGTGGAAAAATAACAAACTTTTTGGCCACAGCCAATTTTGCATTTAAATAACATTTGAAACCATTAAATAACTGTTAAATAACATTCAATAACATTCAATAAGATAAGATCCTGGAATGCATCGACAGTGCCCCCCGACTTGCTTCTCCTTCAAAAACCGTACCGGCCACCAGCCCTTCACTACTGACTCGGTGGGTACATCCAAAATATTCACTCCAGGGAGTGACCTAAATGGGGGCCTAAGCCCTGCCCAACTTTTTTACCATCTAAGTGGCTGCCCTTCAATACTGACACGCCACCATAGATTCTTCAAGCTCCATTCTACTTCAGCGGCACTGCCGAGCTTCCGCCCTGCTGTGACAAAAGAAAATTAGTACACAGTAATACCAGCCACAAAAGACCTAACACAGGGGAGGGTGGGTGGGTGACGATCACCGGCCAAAGAGGAAGTACTTCCTGTTTGGCCGGCATAAATCAACTCTGTCGGCTCTGCCCTTCCTTTCCCTAACCCCGCCTACTTACCTCCTCCGACATCACAGGCCAGTCCCCCTGGGTCAAGGCGCCCTCCTCCTAGACTGGCGTAGACTATAGTTGACTGGGGTAGTGCTGAGCTGAATCAGTCCTCTATTTTTATATACCAACCCTTTATCCTTTAACTCAAATGAAGACTCAACACCAATTTTCGATAGAAAAGGTGGATAGATATATGTTTGGCCACAGCTTACATATAAATACAAAAACGGACCCCTGACAGTGCCCCCATTTAAAAACATTACATCACATCACACCAAACACCTGTTCCAGCTACCAGCCTCACCTACACCAACTCTGCCAATGTTGACTGCTCCCACCACTATCTAACCATCACACCAACCTGGGTCATTGAGCTCTACATTGTCCTCTAAATGACTGCCCCTTCCACCGCACATCACCAAAATAACTTCAACACCACTTTTCCTTCCTAGTAACTGAAACCCCTGTACGCTGTGACAAGAAATCAATACAGAAGACTTATTACAAATAACACAACGATTACATAAAATAATACATAACCATGCAGTGTAACACAAGTGGAAAATTAACTCAATACCACCCAAAAAAAAAACACACTCAAAGGGAGGGTGTGTATGATCTTGTATGAGCCAAAAAAATGGCTCCTGTCACTTCCACCCAGCCTTTTCCCCCCTGCTGGTCCCGCCCATCCGATTGGTCACTTCCCATGACGCCGTCCATCCTTCTCCACAACACACTTCCAGTCAGGCACCCTTCCACTCACGGTACCATGGCTGCAGGTGGTTTTCTGGGTCTACATTTCACAAGCTGGCAACTTACATCACAATCTCTGTATTTATAAACAACCATGTAATGGCATGAAATTCCCATTCAACGTGGAAATACCCTATTCCCTGGGACCAAAGATGCATAATTTTCTAAAATAAAATATTAACCTTCCTAGAGTTCGGGCTGTTAAAAATGGCATGGTAGGGGTGATCCATACGTATGTGCATACATTTCACATTGATGCTGGCGACGTGGGCTGGGAAACTGACACCCCTCCATTAACATGGAGGTCTATGGAGCCCTGCCCTTTCGGCATCACCGATGACGCTGAATGGGCGGTTCCAGAACCCGCTATATTGGGTTTTCCCCGCTCCTGTAGTGGTTGGGAGGAACCCAAACAGTGGACGAACTGATCGCGAGGTTAATAACATGGAAATTACATAAAAATATTTAAATATTTCCTACAGGTGTGCACCTGTTTCTCCCTCTGTTGGGCTTCTTCAGAATAATTTATCATCAAATCAAGCCTAATTTATGTAATGAAACAGCATAATATGGCCAAACGATTTATATTATATATACATAGTCTCTAGGATTCTTATGTGGATTCACAGTTAACTCAACTTAGCTCTGGGAGATATCAGATGATCCCCCTGTATTGGGGCGCAGACGCAAGGGAGGCTACAACATTACGACTTGGGGGGTATATTTACCCCTAGGGGTGAATGCATTTCATTAACTGGAGCACAGGGGTACCAGGAGCAGGGAATCTAAGCCACCCAAGGGTCTTCTCCCAGAGCCCCCCTAGCGGGAGATAGGCAGGGATCCCTTGAGGGGACCCTGTGGTCTTTTCCCGCACTCGGGTGGCTAGGTCCTGCTTCCCTGGTGAACCCCCCCAGGAAGGTGCAGGCAAGTGTCCGTTGGAGGCTGAACCCCTTTTCAGGGGGAAGGTTAAAGTCCAATGCAGAGTTCTAGGCAGGCGGCAATCAAAACGGAGTCGTGGTACAGGCGTGGGTCGAGGCAGGCAGCAATCAAGAGGGATGGCCAAACGTAAGCGAGGGTCAGGAAGCTGGAGATCAGAGAGTAGTCGAGAACAAAGCAGGGTCGGGTACCGCGTCCCTCGGCTCGCTCGTGGACGGAGTAGGGGAGAGCCCAGCAGACCCCTGAATGTCCCCAAGAGCCCTGCCAGTGGAAACCTCGCCAGGATGGGCAGGAGGCACAGGTAAGGAGGGCATCGGTGTCGGCGGAGCCGACCCAGCAGGAGGGGATGGGGCCGAATCCTGACAATGGTCTGCTCCTAGTTAGGGATCTCTTAAAGATATTGGTACCCACACTTTTCACTAGGAACATACCTTTTGAGTACAAATTACCTTAAAAACAACACCTTAACAAATAATAAATCTAGGAAGGCCGGTGTGGTTGCTGGCAAATGTTTGCAATGTTCGTTACCAGCTTGATCACAAGTTCTTGGTTATGATGTTTTGCATCCCATAGCAGTCAATACGCTTCCTATTATCAGATGGGGCCCTGAGATACTCCTGCCAATAAATTAATAGGTAAGGTAATTTAATTTTCCTGGAGGCGGTTTCCATGTTCCTCACTAGCTGACAATACTTCATTGCCAAAAAACATATTATTATAATATTTTGTCATCTCAGTTAAACAAATGACTTCATAATGACTCTGGTTATCAGTTTAATTTCCTTGTGTTTGTTTTATTGGCCGATTTCCTCCCATTCACTCTAATGTCTGCTACTTATTGTCTTCACCGTACCGCCTCGCCAGTTTTTTTTTGTTTGTTTATTACCTTTTAATAACTCAAAAGAAACAGACAAAATCTAATCTCAGCCTCTCTGCTATAAGAGACAATGCCGCTCGTCTGAGTTTTAGTACTGGAGGCAATAAGTGATGTACGCCTTCCCAATGTTATTTACAATTGGAGCTGAGCCAGTGATGTAGTCTGCTGAAGGACACAAACACACAGTGAAGATTTAGTATTAACATCATGCTAATTAAATCAATAAAAAAAGTCATATTATAATATATGTTATATGAATCTCCTTATGTAGATCTACGGCATATTAACCTTCCTGGCATTACGGAGTTTTGGGACCCTTTTGACAGTGTCTCACAGCGCCGTGATTCCCCGCCTTTCCCACTCCTCACTACACACGTCTCGTGTCAATGAGGCCGGCAATGTAGGCCTAGAGAAGCCATGCAACCTCCATTAACAAGGAGGTCTATGGTGCGACCCCCTCACCTGCCACTGGACATCACTGAAATGGATCAGCAACCCTCCAGCAATGCAGAATCACTGAATCAAATGCTCGCATAGCACAGACGTGTTTGCCTGATCCCAGGACAGGCTTAGGTCCCTGGGTTCAGGCTTAACGCCAAGGAGGTTAATTCACAAATATGGTTAACTTACATCTAGTAAAACAAACTTTTGATACCTACATACACAATGAATAAAAGGTATGTCCAATGTCCTTTTGGCTATAGAGAACATTGGGCTTGAGAGTCACATCTGGGCCGGTTAATATTTTCAACCCGGCTCAGTGCCCATAGACAGTCTGGCTCACTTCTACTTGAGCCGAGATAAATTGTAATGGGGGGAAGATTTAACTGAGTGATCATGTGATGGTGCTGTGGCCCCCATGGTACCAGCAGACTACCTCTAAGCATTGTCTTTACTCATTGCAGTGAAGAGTGGAGGAAAGTCAGAGTGACTTGATGCCAAGGTCTACCCATTTTGACCAAAATACACAAGATAAGCTTATTTGAGGCATTGGGTGTGGGATTGGGCACATTTTGTTTATATTAGTAGTTTAGAAGTAAGAAAGTTTAGAAGTAAGTTTAGAAGTAAGAACGTTTTTATAGTAAAATGTTTTCCCCAATTAAAATGTTTTTAAATATATTTATTTATACTTTTTATATTATTTTTATCTTCCTGGCTGATTTTTTTTCTAGCTTTTATTCAGTCTAGCCCCCCACAGCATGTCCCCAACGTCATCAATGATGATTCGAGGCCTTGAGACATTTATGCTTTTACTTTGGGATAATACGATTGTTGTAATAATAATGTTGTTTTGGGTTATTCAAATAAAATAAAAAAACCTTACAATGATAAAAGCTAGAAGAAACATGTCTGGTAGCTGCAGCACTGCCAGAGAACAATGGAACCCTAGGACCTTCATTATGAAATGTAGTAGGATGAAATCAGACATTAGAGGATTGTTTTGTATATGTCTAGCACTATGTACGATAAGTCAGAAGGCCATTGCGGTAAATGTGTTCCATGCAATGGAGTGTTTGATTACAAAAGATTGCTTTGATACAAAAAAAATCACATTTCTTAAACTAGTCCTACATTTTACACATTTACCATAAGATGAAAAACATTGCAGGAACAACATTACATGGGTGAATACAGATTAGAGATTAAAAAAAAGAATAGGACCAGTGTGGTGTCTCCATTTAAAAGAGGGCCTATACTTTGTACTACATGAGCATCACTGATACATGCATGATCTGTCAAAAAAAAAGAAAAAACTTAATACATAGATTCTTGCTGCTCCCATGCTGTTCCTCCATTCTGATGACATTGAACAATGGTTTCTGACAGCTGCTTTTCTGCCAAGTGCAGAGTAGGGACTTGGGAAGGGAGGGGTTACTTTATTAAAGAGGTTTTACACTCAAAATAAAAAAAACACACATACATTAAACAGACACAATACTCACCTGTCAGCAGTTCAGATGGGAAACTGCTACACAAAACAACCCCACAGCATACACACTTTACTTGCTTGGAGTTCTCATGCTGGCATCTTGGCTCCTGGCATCTCCTGCAGACTTCTGCCCACACTGACCATGTTGGTTCTCTGTCGGATCCAATTCTGAGCCCCCGATCAATTGGACGCGATCACTCGGACAAGGTGGTATGCAGCGATCGGATCCTCTTAATTGGCTGATTGATTGCAGCTCCCATTCCCGCTGAGATCGCCGGAATCAATTGGGTGAGTGATCAATTGGCCATGGAATCCGACACGTGTATGGCTAGCTTAACATATTAACTTGGGAGGAGGCTTGAGCCTTTGGCTGTCACTGCATACTGAATTGCAAGTGCAGTAAATATATATCACCTGCTGTGATAGCCGACGGGTTCACCCCTCTCCCCGAGTGAATATTTATGCGGCAGGGTAAGCTACCAGTGTAATTACTTAGTAGCCTTACTCTAGTTAATATAAATATACAGTGTGTTACAGTTATGCACAAACTGCTGGAATACGCTTTAGCCCTCTTCCTGTCAGGAGCCTACCTCCCTGGGGGTTCAGCAAACACCTAGTGCACTTTTTTGCACCAGGCGTTCATTGTTGATGGAAGGCCTTATTATATTTTATAGTAGTAAAAAAATACTCCTTGGTTTCTGGGGTTAAAACAATGATGAATTGATGATACCATGATCAGGGGCTCTGCAATAAACTCCCAAAGTCAGCTAGTCAAAAGTAAAAAAAAAATGACCATCTCTATTCTGGAAGTAGGCCAATAATGATAGATAGAGGACAAAGGCCTTGCAGTGCTTTATCTTTACTATATCTGTAAGTGGAGGTGGCCATTTTGGTAACAGCAAGGCTTTTCTTCCTTGTGTCCAAGCCTCCAGCAATGGCAGCAGTGCCATGCATCTCATGCTGCAGTTTACCACTATTTCCCAGCAAAGGCCTTAAAACAGTGCCCCCTACTGGTATCCAGAAACAAGAATCTCTTTTAGAAAATAAATGTTCAGAATCTGAATATATGAACTCATATTGCTTTATGTAGTGTTGCTTTACAAAAGTGAGCTTATAAAGTGAACCCAAATCCAGACCTGTCAAGTCTCCCGTTTTGGCCGGGAAAGTCACGTTTTTATGTGGCTTTCCCGGCCAAATCTTGATTTCAAGAAATCCCGGATTTTTCCTGGATTCTTGATATCGAGCTGATCTAGCATGGAGAGGGCGTTACTCTTCCTGCTTATGTCCCACCTCACACATTATCATCACAAGCGCGGTGAGACATTAGCAGGGAGAGTAACGCCCTCTCCCTGCTAGATCAGCTAAAAGGCCGGCGGACGCCAGAAGTGACGTCAATGACGTCACTTCCCGTACGTAGAACGTGGAAGAACCACGATCCATATACCGAAAGTGACATTAATGACGTCACTTCCTGTGCGTCCCCCAGTTTTTTAATGACCAAACTTGACAGGTATGCCCAAATCTACAACCTATCCTTTCAATTAGAGACTGAGATCTTCGAGCTATAAGACTCTGGCCTTTTTCCTAACTGTAATTCTGTTTATATTCCACAGGAAATGGAGAAAGTGTTGGGATCCCGAACTGTGGCCTACCTAAATGTGGATATTGCTGTGGAAGGTAATCATGGGCAGTTAAAAAAAAAAATTTCAAGCTGCATACCAAAAAGGATGTAACTACTTGTAGATAGTGATGAGCGGCATAAGAAATATTAGAATTTGCGATATTTCGTGAATAATTATACTAATATTCGATATTTTCAAATATTTGCAATTTCGAGATACAAAATCATAATCACCTCGCTAATACCTTAAAAATGAATGGTCATTGTGCTATTTATTTGCGCATTGTGAATATATATTCGCAATCCATGCCCATAAGCATCCCAACGGCAAAAATTGCAAATATTCTAAATTGCAAATATCAGATATTCGCCAAATATATTTGCAATTCGAATATTCTAACTCAACACTACTTGTAGAACTGAACATGGTCAAATATCAAAAAAATTAAAAAAAATTGGCTGACCAAATTGATCACATGGTTCTCCGAGCAAAATTTTGGATCCCTGAGCTGGTAACATTTTAAAATGTTAAGATATAGACAGCAGAGCTTAACTGTTTAGTAGGAATGAAGAACATTCTGAACCCCAGGAAGCAATTCAAAAAATGAAGCAGAGGTCAGAAGATATGTTCAATAAACAAATTACCTCAAGGATTAGTCAGGACAGTGGCCAGAAATCAAGCAGAGGTCAGTCCACGCAGCAGACAAAGTCAAATGGTGAAAGATCGAAACAAGAGTAAGCAGTCCAGAGATTAAAGCACCTAGAGCTGTACAGCTAAACTGACCCTATCACAGATCCAAACCAGGTGGGGACTTATATTAGGACGCCTGGACAATCCTGAGACACAACTAACCTCTATCAGATCCCGATGGGAGATCCAAATGGATACACTGATTACATAGAAAGGCTTGGGATTGCACTATGCAAAATCAACCACTGGGTGGCAGCAGCGTGACTCTCCGTCAGATAGGGAACTGTCCTCTGAGAGATAGACTGGGACCCACAGCTGTGCCACAACCAAGGGCAGCCGTGGGCAAACTAAGGCCCGGGGGCCAAAACTGGCTTGTTTAATTGTCGCCTTGGTGTAAAGACGCTCTAGCTCTCCTCTCATTCCCTGCAATAAGTAGTGTGGCTAACCAGCCTCAAAGGTGCACTCGCAATGACGTCAGTCCACACAATCTGTTTCTCTCCTGCGCACATTTAATGGCGACACAACAGGTCCAAAGCAATTCCCCTCGCAGGGGTTAATAGCAAGGATGCAAATAATGTCCTCACAGGTAAATTGCCAAACCTTCTGGCATGCAGGCATCAACATAAATTCTTTCCTTTTCCTCAGGAAAGGCAATCCAAATGGCCTGACTCACAGGCCTGGGCCCCACACTCCCTGTGTGCCCTCCAGTATCCGCTGCTCAGGCAGCACAGTGTCTCCCCACCTCAACAGGAGCTGTGTCTCCAATTTCTATCAGGAAGTCCTGACTGACTGGTCCCAGCACCTTTTGTGGAGACAGACCTGGCAATCTCATTAGGGTCCAGCAGGTGCATCTTGGTGAAGTGGGAAGGCCCACCCAGTTCCTTCCATTCTCACTCCAGAATCCAGATCCCTGTAACCGAAAACATAACAAAACTGGGCAGCAACCTACTCTTGCTGTCCAACATTATTCTGGGCACACCATCAAACCCTTTCACTGTCGGATATGGACCACTTACACCATGACAGACCACCGGTCTGTCACAGTAGACATAATGCCTAGAGGGTGATTGTCCAGGTCTTCTAATGACCGTAGGTTGCCTACAAAAGAATGTTTTTACATTTCCTGTCTAGGTTACAAGGGCTTAGGACACCTATGCTGGGCGGCCCTTACAGGCTCTTCCTCCGTCCCCTCTATCAAATTTGAAAACCCATTTTGCCCATGAGTCAAAAAATGTGCCCACACCTGACCCAGGCCTTGGGACAGCTGTCAATCTGATCTGAAATGGAAAATAAATTTGAGAGTCCTAATTTGCTATTTTATGAATGGAATTAGTCATGGTCATATAGATTTCCATGGCAGTGACCAACACCCTTCATGAAATAGCACATAGCACAGTAGATGGTTGATAGACCAGACTTGTTGAGATAATGGCTACCCTCTTGGCATTGACCTATTGTTGTGCTCCAGGCATAGAAGGATCTTGACAGTGCAAAATTAGGTGAAGCTATTACCCAGAATTTCCTCTGAATTAACAGGGGCAAGGGGACTTTTAAGGCCACATATTGAATAAACATCTGTATTGTACAAAACAAAATATCATATTTAATAACCCAATCTGATTCCTTTCATCCCTTTTCACCATAACCTTCATGGGTACTTCTCTTTGTTCGGCTTCCAAGCCCCAAACCATAGAGCCATGGTTTCCATGCACTGCACTGATGATGGCCAAGGAGCCTGAAACAGCTGTATGCAGTTTGGAATAAATGGCTCTGTACCAAAAAGGCTATATTTGCACTGTACACCAGCGGTTTCTGGATGTGCATTTGGCTGATGGGGTGAAAAGGAATAATTTGCATGGCTCCGCCCACTGTCCCAAAACGCAGGCTTCCACCTAAAGTTTTGGGATTTGTGCTGGATTGGGCCGTGTAAATACCTTCTTTTGTAAGAAGGCTTGATTGTGCTATGCACTGCTCGAGTTGAGGGCTTTTTGATTCCTTTCATACCTTTTCACCATAACCTTCACGGGTACTTCTCTATATTTAATAACCAATATTCATATATATATATATATATATATATACATAAAGGCATAGCAGTAAAGCACAAATAATCTGCCTGGTAATGGCTAGAATACACTATAGTATGGACAGGCATGCTAGTCAAGTAGAATCTACCCCAACGCACGTTTGTTGAAACTTCCTCAGGGTGTGCCCTACTCCAGGCCAGTTCTGTATTAATAATATGTCCGGTAGTGCAAAGAAGTCCTCCAGTAAAGTGCTGTAATTAGGTTGTGTCAATTAATCTGTATAAGATATTTTGAAGGTTCGTAGGTACCGTGTGTGGCTTGTCCCAGTGAGGTACACCTAATTACGTATTTGGGATGTTGGCCACCTCACATAACAGAGTGCAGTTATATATGTCATAGAAGGATCTTGTCTTGAAAGTTGAAGAGCCTTTGTCATTTGAGGAACTCTTCTAAATAACCACCTATTGCCACCACTATTTGAACTATATGCAGTTTATATAAGATAATATAAGATGTATTATACTTTCCCTTTAATAATCGGCAGTTAGTTGACATGAGTCTTCTCTCTATGAGCAGATGGTAAGGAATGGTGCATGCCGTACGTACTGTACTGCCTGTATATTCCACAATAGAACATGACAGACAGCTTGAAGTCAGTTCATTGAAGAGGTTTATAAATGTGAAGTGACCTCATCTATTTTGCAGTTGATGTTGGAACTGTGTTTCCAATGCAGCATTGAATCTGTTTTCGAGTGCGTCGTTGCTCTGCTGGCTTTCTTTGTAGCCGGGCCTCAAGTGCCTAAGAGAAAAGATAACAAATCTAAGCCTCTGATTCCACATTACCATATCTTTATCTTCGTAACATTCACGTTGTGCTTTTCTTGGTTGTGACATTATTTGTTTTAGTGAAAACACGTCTTGATTAATGATGATATCTCTTCCTTACAGGAAATTCCACCCTCCGTGCACTTGCTACTCCCATCCTGCATAAACTACTGTTTGCCTCAACCAAAAAGGTACATCCATCACCGGCCAGTACAAAAAGCCTTTGAGCTGTATTCTACTATTGAATTTTCCCTTTTCCTAATCAGTGATTCATCACATCAGCATGTTAACAATGTTTGTGGGAGTATTGTTGCAGACTATGTATGATATGAAAGGCCACACATAAGGTCATTTGAGTCTTACCACTCTCATCCTTAGGGTGCCAAGTGAACTATGGTAGCACATGTGTCATGTTCAGTCCTAATACCCTGGACTGTTTTGTGTTGGGCAGACAATGCTTGAGTTGGCACTCTGATGATGGCACTCAGGGGATTGTGTACTTGGTAGGATAATGACTGTATAAGGACTTATCAACACTAGCAGTTTGGCGTTGCAGGCACATGCGGGCTTCCTGGGGACGGACAGACACCCATCTAGCACACGGGGGAATCTTATTACCACATTGTGGTAGTTTTGTGTTTCTCTAGCCCTTTCATCTATAATTTGGTTTCAATTTCATTTGATCTATCTACAGCTCTCCAATAAGGGAGGCCCTTTATTAGCCTCCACTACACTGGGAGCCCCCCAGCCCCATTTGAAACTGGAGGTAACAGGATCTTGGGGTCCATGACACCATAACCTGGCTCTGGATACCTGATCACCGCCAAATACCCGCCAGCCGAATATCATAATACCACAATATTGTTAGTCCAATGTGGATCATTTTATCTGTGCCACCTCCAGTATCACACACCTCCCTGAGGAAGCCCAGTGGGCGAAACGTGTCGGAGAACTATAAAGTGGGAGGAGCACAAAATGTCTGGAATTTTGTTATCTAAATGCATCCAATTGTATTGTGATGAGGTTCAGTATTTATGAACATGATTTTTTAGACGGTTGTGTATGTAAAATAACATGTCCGATGTTCTCTGGCCAATGCCAGCCGATGCCAGCCACTGCCGTTACTTTGAATGAAGACCGGCGTCTTCATTGAAGGTAACAGCCGGCACACAAAGGGTGCCCGCCGATGCAGGCCGCTCGGGAATGCAGCATGATGACGTCACCACGCTGCATTCCAGAGCTCGTCGGAACTAGTCTGTCGGCACCCACTCGGTGGGTGCATGGCAGGCTTTAAGAATATTTTAATGGTGACCTGTACTGCCTTTTTTGTTTAACTGTAAAGCAATCTACTGTGCAGGAACATACTTTCTCCTGATAAATCTGTGTATGTCCCAGGACATCAATGTAGGTGTAGCATGATGACATAATCTGCAAGGTTATTCTCTATGCTATTTGAAAGCCTTCAGGTATGTTCTCATACCAGGTGGTCAGTGATCTTTCTCAATCCTCGCCACATAAAGCCCCCCATAGACAGGCAGACTCCTCCATGCAACTTCTGTACAACCAACTTTTCTTCTACCAAAACCATGTAATAGGAGGACCTTTCTACACCTTCCAATCACTATGTATTCTATCAGGGAGGTCACTATACTACATAGTTGTTGGTAAGTCTCATGAAAGTTGTATGGAGGAGTCTGCCTGTCTATGGGGGGCTTTAGAACCTATTCAAGTATTGTAGAAACCTACTGAAATATTGAACACCATCACATCAGTCAGGCAAACTTGTACAACTCGTGTCTGTGATAAACTGTAAAAATTTAGGTTCAGTGGAATTTCTTAAATAACCAAAATCCACAAATAGGCAACTAATTAACCAATCGAGTTCATGGCCTATTTTGGCTTTGTACAAGACATTGGCTTTTGTTTCCATTTGGTGAGGAACTAATATTGGACGGGGAAGAACTAGCTCACAATCTCTGTTCCATGAGGTCAGGGTTCTGTGTTTGCCACACAAGTTCTTCCACACTGGGACACAGTCACAAGGACAAGGAAGAGAAAAATGACCCCTCAAATTGTTTTTATACATTTGAAAGTATAGAGATATTTGTCTAAACTCTCTTACAGAATTGCCCAACTTGTGTTGATATGTTGTAACATAGCTGGAGTCTGGAGTCGGATATTCATGGCACAGAGGAGATGGGCGGTTTTGCATATGGGCTGCTCCTCCCCTCGATGCCGCCCTAGGCAACTGTCCATATGTAAAACTGTCACAGCTTGAAAAGCAACCCCATCTTTGTAGTTGGCACAATTAGTCAAGCAGGTAACATTCTGCCAAACCCAGATGTCTCCATTAAGCCCCCCATAGACAGGCAGACTCCTCCATGCAACTTCTGTACAACCAACT
>CM070043.1:4643658-4660355 GCA_036250615.1 Ptychadena robeensis
GGAATCGATCGGCCCGGAATCAGACAGGAATCTGACCCGTGTATGGGGGCCTTAAGATGTGGATGAGTGAGTTTTGTATGGACGAACATGGGAATGGCCAATTCTTATTCTAGCACTGGATGAATACATTTTGTGTGGAGGAACTTGAATGGTCAACACAGAGCCCTAACCTCAACTTATAGACCACCTTAGGTATACATCAGAGTAGAGACTGCCAGTCTTATCATCCAACATCAGTGTCTGATCTCACAAATGCTCTTCTGGAAGAATGGGCAAAAATGGGCAAACCTTGTAGAAGGCTTTTTATTAAGAATAGGAAAAAATTTTTGCCAAGCTCAAGCTTGCTCTTCATAATTTGACGGCAGCATATTGCCGTGCTCTGAATAGCCCAAGTAATTTGATCTCCAATGAATGATCCCCTTTCTAAACAAATGAATGAAGTTAGGCTGAGGAAGTAATATGGAGTTTTTCCTATTAGAATGTCTTGTTTGGTGTGCTAACTAGGTATGTCAATTCTCTGATGAAAAGTTCTAATGCAGGAGAACTCATGTGATCAATTTGATCAGCTGATCAATAAGTACATCTATGTGCATTAATTAATATTAGATTGTTATTTAAAAAGAGATGGATTTTTTTTGTTCCCTAAGTTTAGCCTTAGTTATTGGTAGTTTGTTGGGAACAGAACCACAACATTTCCCTTGACCCGAGCAGAGAGGAAATATCACAGCTATTGTTATACTTTACATGCTACATCTAGTTTTATTCCCAATTCCCCTTTCCATGGAGGAGCTTTCCTACAGGAAAGAACATTCCTCCTCAAATTAGCAAAGACTTCATAGCTGTGAATGTTTTGTCCTTGATGGCAGAACATTGTTACAAGAAAGCCTATCAAATCTTTACCAAAGCAGTGTTGCTGTTATTGTCTGTGACCATCACTTTCTGCCCAGACAGGAAATGAGGGTAAATCTACAAGTGGCGGTACACAAACACCAAACATATCAGAACATGAGAAAAAAAAATAGGCACACTGTTGCGGTGAGGTAGCCCATTGCATTAAATAGGTATATCACTGTGCTTGAGGTAGAGATGGTCGCATTAAATTTTTTTAAAAAAATTTGACCATTTCGAGTTAATTGCAAAGCCCTTGAGCGTGGTTTCAGCATGGAGATGTAGAGAAGGGTTGGGGGTATACTACAAAAAGAAAGTATTGCTCTAACACAAAAAGTTTTTGCATAAATTTCATAAAGTTCAAAGTCAAGTCAAAATTTCGTCTTTGACTTTGAACTTAATTTATGCAAAAACTACATGTACTTGAGCCAACCTTTTTGTTTTTCGAATGTTCCCACAACCCTTCTCTACATCTCCAGCAATTGGTGATGATACCATGCTCAGGGGCTTCAGCTCACAAAGTCAGCCAGTCGACCATCTCTAACTTAAGTTTTTAGTCCTGCACACCTGGTAAGGTCCATTATCGGGGCTCCCAGTTCCTCCTGTTGGATTTCAATACATTTTATACACTATTAAGAATACAAATGGAATTATTTAAAACACAAAAGGTGGTCAGGGCCCCCAAAAATCTAAAATGATCCAATCTTCCTACGTGAGTATGTAGAACATCTAACGGTAGCTATACACGGGTCAATTTGTCACTGATCAATTCCCGATCCGATCATTCCAGGCGATTGTGGAAACGACGATTGATCGGATCGGGAATCGATGGAACACCATCTTGGGAATCCGATCCATCGATCGGAAAGGCTGCTGCATGGGGATCTATGGGTCCATCAATGTACTCCGATTGCCAAACGATCGACCAAACAAACCCAACATGTCAGTTCAATGTCCAATGAGATTTTTAGTCGATTGTTCAGGGTAGGCAGAACTCGATTGACCGCCTCGAACGTGCCTGGTGATCAATTGGTCAAAAATCAAGTGAAAAATCAACCCATGGATAGGAGCCTTAAGAACCCATGGTCAGATTCAGACCATCAGAACAGACTTAGGCCAGGTCTCCACTTATTCATCTAAAAACACGGTTGGTCGCATTTTGAATGCGTTTGGGCACGTTTGAATGCGTTTTTTGGTTGCATCCATTAATTTTCCCAAGGGCACATTTACGCTCTATGGGCACATTGAAAAAACGTGGTAAGCCGATTTTTCTACACACACAGAGCATCACAATGCGAGCACAATGAGTCAGTGGAGTCTGGACCATTGAAATCAATGGCCACGTTTGACGTGTGTCAAAAAAGATACGTGCTAAACGCACTAGTGGAGTCTCAGCCTTTTTATTAATATATAGAGGGACTTTAGTAGATGTGCTCTCCAGACGATAGTCATTTTTTATACATCAGTGTTATATTTAAAAAAATATTAGATAAGTGGTATCCATGCGTTCTTCCGGACGATCACAAAGACAGCATTTTTCGATTTGCTTAACTATCCCCATCTTTTTTTCTTTTGCTTTGCTTTATTAAAACGACAACATCACTGAACAGAAGCCTATATTAACACCCAGGGTACCTCTTCACAGTCGGTAGGCTATTTTGACCTAGTCATTTTAAAATGGGCGCCCCTGTATCAGATTAAAGGTGTGTATTCAAATTAGAACCTCTTTTCATCTTTGCTTGAATACACATAGACAATAACACATGGACTTAATTTGTTTATAGACTATCTGAAATCCGAAAATTCCAGGCCTCGAATACTACTCAACTAACCCCAATTACATTCCATCACAGCCCCTTGTAATGTCAGCTCAGGAGGGCAGAGTTGGTACATTTGCTATTTAGTTTTTCGACTGGATGAAATGGTTGTTATTATTATTCTATGTGTCAAGTGAAACATGGATTTTCCCTGGTAAATACTCTACATAACCAGGACAGAACTCATGGGAGGTGCAGTATATGGCAGTATAGAGCATTTATTAATTTCCCCTAGTCCTATGATGTAAAATTATACGAATTATACTACTTATTTTGACGTATCTAGGTTAGTGAGAGAAGCTAACCAATAAATTAGATATAAATGGGTAAGGTGAGTTCATCATGTGCGCATTTATCAAAGCGGGAAGGAGAGAGTTTTACATAAATCTTTAAGCAATGCTTTTCACAAGGTTCAGTTGAACAGAAATAGTTAAAGGGGAACTCCAGGCAAACTGCTGATAGATGAAACAGACCTAAGGGGGCTGGTAGAAGATTTATATTTATCTGCATCCAACCCCATGATTTACACACCACTGCATGGCCTTACCTAAAACGGGAAGAGAGTTTAGCAATATGTACAGGTCAGTGAAAGGAGATGGTCCTCTGATCTCTTCTTCCATCACCAGGCTACTTTGACAGATCATGCTCTCCTGCATGGTTCTCTGAGCTCTGCTCTACCAGAACTGTACAAGGCTGATACCCATGAGGATTGTATAAGGCAGTGGTTCCCAAACTGGGGGGCGCTGCAAAGGTATTCCAGGGGGGCGCAGGCCCTCACTCTTAACCTGTGTTTAAATAAGGAGGGGGGGCGCTCGATAATATTTCTAAATAGAAAAGGAGGGCCCTGCAAGGAAAGTTTGGGAACCACTGGTATAATGGATAGTAAAGGTTTGGATGGGACTGGGCTTGAACTGATGAAATGGAATATCAATAAGATAGGTGCAGAAGGTAAAAGTAGGCAAACACAGCTCGATTTTGCGTTTGATTCCCAAACGATCCATCGCTGTGCGCGTTCAGGTGATTGATTTTGAATCTAACCACCTTGAGCATTTGATCCCGCTGGATCAAAATGTTGATTGAACAGGGGTCCAACATGTTGGTAAATCACAAGGTAAGGTAGCGGCCAGGGATCGATACCCCAAGGTAGTGCATATCGATTCCCAGAACTATTGCTGTGCGTTTATTCTGTGATTCTGTCATCACCATGTTGTGATCAGCTGCACATCGATCAATCAAGCCATGTATTGCCCCCTTTTCTATTAGGCATAGGAGATACATGGTAGGCGCCAGAGCTTTTTAAAAGGGCAGGCACAGGGGTGCAGCTTTCCATGCTACATGCAGAAACTTACAGGAAGGGATGTCGTGGAGTTCCACCTTGACCCCCCAAAAGCTGTAAATTACCCTCTGCTACATCATTTTCTGCAGTACGGGTAGTGACCCTACTTGTCTAACAATGTGCGGGGTAGGAAGTTGGGAGGGAGAATAACGCCGCCTCCCTTCTAAGTGAGGATGTTGGGGCATTACTCTCCCTCCTCACTTCCCACCCCGCTTTGGCTTTTGGGCATCAGCGCTTCTGCTTGCAAGCAAAAGGGCTTTCAGTGAGCGGCACACTGATGTGATTGGACAGGCCAGGCCCTCTGGGGTCCACCCATAGCGCTGGCACTGAAAATTTTGGATAGGTTAGTATGAATATAAATTTAATAAGAATAGGGTGGTTATGAATAGCAATAAGATGGTGTAGAAATGGAAAAGATTGGAATATTAATGGATTAATAATGAAAAATAATTGGTGGTGATGTGGTGGTGATGGATTGCAAATCAATGAGTCAAGTTTATGTCCCATTGCAGACCTCCAGTGGCCCCAAAACTCACAATGACTTACCAAGTCATTAGCTCTCATTCAGTTATGCTTCTTTGTAATTAGAACAGTGGTTCTCAACCTTTGTGATGTCATAATGTTATATTTCCCATACCTGTGCGAGTGTCAATTCCGTGTTCTAAATACTGGGAATGTGGTCTGTGACGTCACATCTAGCACGTCGGTCCCATTTTACCACCCAGTTTGTGCAAATGATGTGCGGTATTGGAAGTTAGGAGGGAGAGTAACGCCCCTTCCCTCCTAAGTTAGAGCATTACTCTTCCTTCTCACTTCCCACCCTGCTTGTGGGCATCAGCACTGCTGCTAGTAGCAGCTGTAATACTTTTAGGCAACTCGGTGACCCCTGTGAAATGGTCCTTCGACCCCCAAGGGGGTACCAATCCACAGGAGAACTAGAGATGGTCAAATTACAGAATGTACAGAAGGGATGGGGGGTATACTGGGGAAAAAAGTATGTCTCTAACACAAAGAGTTTTTGCACAAATTAAGTTAAAAAAATCGTAATTTCGACTTTATTTGTGAACTTAATGTATGCAAAAACTACATGTACTAGAGCGAACCTTTTTTTATTTAAATGTTCCCCCAACCCTTCTCTACATCTCTAGCAATTCTGGTGATGATACCATTATCAGAGGCTTTGCAATCAGCTCACAAATCAGCTAGTTGAAAAATTCGACTATCTCTGTTGAGAACCACTGAATTAGAAGTACACACCATTAGTCCCGTAGCTTATATAGGTTATGTATACAGTTCACTTTAGAAACTTTTCATATCTATTACACGTTTCATTAATGTAAGCTGCCACGGACACACAATATTGGAAACATTTAAAAAGTTTTGTGGGCCTTGGATAGATATAATCTTAGCCTGGATAGTTATTATTTTTTATGTCCAATCAGATGTTATTGTTCCAGGTAAATCCATAATAATCCATAATGTACTTTTCACATTTCCTGGCTGCGCTCCCACTAACATATGACTCATGTTATAAAACTAATAGATTTTTATTTAACAGATATCAATCTAAAAAAAGTAATATTTTATAATTAACTTTTCTTTCCAGTCCACTGGAGGTGCGAAAAATTAATGATCAACTAATGCAAATTGAAAGAGCTTTCATTGATCCTTTCGGAGTGGGCGGCAGCTTAAACTACAGGTAACTTTGGTTAAAACAAACTTTGAATTTTATTTAGAAAAATATGCTGTGTAAAGATTAAAGATAATATTGTTCAGTCCCCTTTATTTTTAGATAAAGCGAAGTGTATACCAGTGGTGGGCAACTGAGTTGATATGTAGGGCCACAAGTGCGGCCCTCGGCATCACTAAAGGAACGCACATAACATTGATCAAGACCCTCTCCCTGTCGACATACCTTAGCAGGTGCTGGACCAGATCCTGACAGACACCCGCCCCCCCTCCTGCCCCTGGGTGCAGAACTCATATGTAGACCTGGTTTTCCTGACATTCCCCAACATTGGCAATTTTACTGATGTTGGACTGCTACGGTAAATTGATTAGGAAAGCTGGGTCAGCGTGTGACCACTTCACATGTGAGTTGCTATGCCCTATGCATTAACAGTTTGGTTTTAGGGGCCACAGGTGGAGGACCAAGGGTATATACTAACTCTTTTGTTAAACAACAATAACTAATAATCATATAAACCTGGCGACTGTTATGAGAAAATGCACAATTGCCCAACGACTTCACTAAAATACCCAGGAAAAATCCAATCTTGTCTCCAGCCCACTGGCACGGTACCACCTATTAAAATGACTGACACCCCACTGGGAAGACACCATACCGCCAATCTTTGACCCCCCACCCTTGACTCCCAACCTAGTTACCATTAAATCTTTTTCAACAGACCCCCAAAGATCCCTTAATCCAAGGTGTCATGGCCAAGAACCTGACAAACAAAGGATGATTAGTGATTGCCGAACATCGGCCTTGTCCGTTCGCGAACAGGCTGATCGGACTTTTAGAGAAGTCCGCTTGTTCGCGGGGAAATTCACAGTCCGCAGGGAATTTGAATCAGGTCAGTGATGTCACTTCTGGTACATGGAGCGCATAGTCCGGTGTTCCATATACCGGAAATGATGTCACTTCCGGTGCATGAACCACAGTTACTTATTCCATATGCCACCAGTGACTTCACTTTTTGCCTGATTTTTCACCGGATACCAAGGTTTCTACCAGGTCTCTAGTGAAAAAAGAACAATAAACTTATCCTTGCCGATGAAGGCGGACAGTTCGTCCATCTCTAGTGATGACACATTTTGACAAATTGGTCAGGCAGATGAGATAACCTTCTTTTCTGTCAACTATATTTAAGAATTCCCAGGAACCTTCAGGAAGGTCCGTCCCCTGCGGTTCCTCCTTAACCACCAACATCCAATCTTTCAGACTACTAATGCTCTTACAATATATACACTTGCCTTAACACACCAGTGGAGTGAGAGATACTGCACTGATGTTGATCCGATGTGTTTCGCCCTATTCTTGGGCTTCTTCAGGGAAACAAACTATAGTGGAAGCCCAACAATAGGGCAAAATGCACCCCATCATCTTTATTTAGTTTTGTAGATCGAATTACCATTGATTTATGTAAATGATCCTGCAGTAACAAATAGACTGTACTATATTAATCTACCTTTTTGTAATATTTTATCTAATATAGGTCTGCGTATTGTTGGTCCTAAATGTTGTTTTAATAAAGACATTTTTAATTGATTTATGTTGTATGATATTAATCAATTCAGTTTTTCTGATCGCCCGGTTAGATTATCAGGTGTAGTTGGAGTATCTCCCACTCCACAAGTGACTTTGATCTTTTCCAAAATGTACAGTATGGCAAACCTTTGTATAGGGAAGCTTGTGTTCTAGCAGAACTAGGCTACTATAAGTATGGATAAAGAAAAGGCACATGGCAGTTTTTTGGTGTTTCTTGTATGTTACATATATTTTTCTATTATGAAAAGGTAAGGAAATGGCAATTTGAGAGGCCCGGAATGGAATATTACCTTATTCATGTCCTATGGGAAAAAAATTTTGACTTACAACCAGCTTGTCTTACTACCAACCCTTCGGAACGAATTTAGTTCCTTAGACAAGGGTCCACTGTATATATATATATATATATATTAATTTGGGGACAACCTTAATTAGATAAAGATTATTTCGATGTTTAAAAATGAACCCTTTCTTAACTTAGCGGCGTCTTCCTCACCAAGTCAAGAAAACCTTGCATCAATATGATCCTGCAGGTCCGTCGTTCCCTGTTTTTTAGGCAATATCAAGGGCTGTTGAAATGGTGCTTGTATGGAGCCCATATTGTTGGAAGTCTCTCTAAAGCAGCGGTTCCCAAACTGGTGGGCGGGATGCGAAGGTATTCCAGAGGGGTGCTGGCCCTCATTCTTAACATGTGTTTGAATAGGGAGGGGGGGGGGGCTCGATAATGTTCCAAAATAGAAAAAGTGGGCCCTGCAGGGACAGTTTTGAAACCACTGCTCTAAAGTTTGACATCCCCTTTTATTACCACTTTATTAATTCTAGATAGCATAGGAATTTGAGACGGGATAATCTGCTCACGTTTCCTATAATGCTATTACATTTCCCTTTGTTACAATGCCATACATTACAATACATATACATTTATACGTCAGTCAAGGCACCACAGGTTTTTTACGAAGTCTTTCATAACAACAAAATAGTATGGCTTCTTGCATTTTATTTTCTCTAATCATTATCTTCTACTGCTATTTTTACCCGGTAGTGTTTTCTGTGAAGCAAACAAGGATCATCATTAGTAATAGCAGTTGCACGGCACTCCTATCTTTCCATTATGTCCTAACTGCTCCATCGAGAATCGTTCCATGCCATGGAACAAATATATCCTCAGTCTCCGACAATGTAATTGTGGCCAATTATAGAGGCTGAATAAATGACAGCAACAGAAAGGCAGAATGTAGAGGTAAAAAGAACAGGATACAAAGAAATGTGTACATTCCAAATTACCTTGTACATTGTGGTCTTCAATAACATGAAGGAATCAGAGGACGATAACACAGAAATTCATACATTGTCCATGGTTCCTTGGCCTCCCGTAGCTATAATATGAAACATGTTGCCTTACATGCACCTTATATAAATTATCATCAACTATCCCTCATTATTTCTGTGGATGGATTTGCATGTTATAAAAAAAATTATTTTGTTAAGCTAGCCATACACGTTCGGATTCCATGGCCGCTCGATCACCTATCCGATCGATTCTGGCGATTCTGCCGGGAATCGCAGGTGTGATCGATCGGCCAATTAAGAGTATCCATCGCTGCATACCACCTTGCCCAACGGATTCCGGGACGATTCCGTGTCCGATTGTCCACCTCACAAATGGCAACTCCCCCTGATCTGGGCAGAATCGGATCAAAAAGACCAACATGTTGGTTCTCTGTCGGATCCGATTCTGAGCCCCTGATCAATCGGACGTGATCGATCGGACAAGGTGGGCTGCACACGATTCCGGCACGATCGTTTCGCGTGCACGCGCCCGGAATCGATCGGCCCGGAATCCGGCTGGAATCCGACCCGTGTATGGGGGCCTTTATGGGCATCTGTACAAAACACTTAAATGTGGTGTATTCTCACTGTACAAAAAATAAGGTCTATGCTGTACAAGATAAACTGTGTTTTTAAGATAATCACTTGTTGTGACTAGGATCTCACAAAGAAATAAAAATTATTTATGGTAATTCGATCTAGTAAATTGCTGTATCACTGGTCCATCTAAAGTCCAATGAGGGACCCCTTTTCCATATTTCTATAATATTTTGGGATGGGAACAGTGATTAGATCTACCCTCCAATCTTATCTGGTTCTCTATGTAGCTATAATATGGGGTGTATTGGTTCTCTGGGATTATTGTGCCACAGATAATCTATTGTACTTGTATGAGGACTGGATCTATTCTACTGGAGTGTGGCAGCATATCTGATATACGATACTATATATCGGAGAGGAGGCAGGATTGATTAATGTGTTTAATGCTGACAACAATGATTTGTAGTTTTTAGGTTGGCTGTCTTTTGATATGTGGTGACATCCAGCCTTGATACACCAATAAGGAAAGATATTGCTGGGAAAATAGTAATAAGCAATATCTCCTCTTTATCAATGGCGAGCCAGGCCCAACTGTTAAATTAATATTGTTGCATTTGGGATATAGTAAATTATTTGTTGACTATACTGTGAACTTAGATAAGCAGAGAGGCCAGGGCATATAACGGATCATGACTCCCCCGTTTTTCCTGTGATGTCCATAAACAGGGCTGAGACCCCTGCCATGTAACATTCGGCATCTCATTGACCATCTCTATTTAGTTCCAGAGTCAAAGAGCTGCCACTACTATGACTACTATAGGAGAAAACCAAAATCATCCATCATAAAAGAAAAGACATATAACAAAAGAAAAGCAACAAAACAAGAAACAAAAATGGGAGGGATGGTGATATAAAATTCATTCAAAAAGGGTTGCTGCTACTCAGGTGCTATCCGCTAATTCCTTTTGCTTGTAATATACCGTATATACTCGAGTATAAGCCGACCCGAGTATAAGCAGAGGTACCTAATTTTATCTACAAAAACTGTAAAAACGTATTGACTCAGGTGTAAGCCGGGGTGGGAAATGCAGTCAGATAGTGGAGTTTTCTAAATGAGAAAAAATAGAGAAAGCACCATTGCCCCTAGGAATTAAGCAAACAGGATAAATCTTAGTGCCACAACCTCAATAAATTTAAGAGAACACAGGATTACTATTATTACAGGATGGGTTGTGCAAGGCAATTTTTATTTTTTAGGCTATGGAGTGTTGTATCTGTACTAGTAACTGGCCACTAGGTGGCAGTGTGGAGTTTGTTATTGTCCATCAGTTGATAGTCAGGGAAGCAGGAGCTGACAGGAACTCAGAGAGATCGCAGAAGATCTACCGAAGAGGTAGGCTGCCTGTCTGAAGCATTTAGCATTGAAATTCAGGTGAGGTGAGTGGACCCCCCTCAGCTGACACGAGTATAAGCCGAGGGGAGCATTTCTGCCCATTTTTTTTGCTGAAAAACTCATAAAGCTTATACTTGAGTATATACGGTAGTTGGTTTCATTGCTGTCTGCACCCCTATCTGTCCAAAATAAAAAAAGGAAAGGTTTGGCTGGAGTTACGCTGTAACCATAACTGGGAATTTCCACGCACATATATTACACCGTTTCCGCAGGCACGATAAAATTGTTACATGAATTATGATCAGATTTTCCCATTAGGCGGCTATTGTTCTTTTCATTGGCCTGTATGTCGGCTGCTGATTTACTTTCATGCTGTGACTTTTTCTTTAAAGCTAAAAGACCTGACCTCTCACTTTTTATACTCTCAACTATTACTAAAACAGATTTTAATTATTTCTAATAACAATTCTAGGATGTGTCTAGGTTTTCGTGTGCCTGTGATGTGTAGCATGGAAAGTGCGAGTTTATACACTTCCAGCTTCTAGGTGTGACTTATGATAACTGGGAAGGAAGAAACTCCACACCATGTTCTCACAGTACCTAGCATAATTTATTGTTTCTGAACAGTTTCTGAACAGTTTTTACTCGTCAATGCATCTATTTTCTATTAGTTTATATCTTGGAAGTATTTATATACACTATTTGGCTACATTTCTGTGAGCATCCCACCAAGTTATTGAGTCCAGTTGGTTCAATAAAAGGATGCCTTTCATACTTTTGCTTACACAGATATGTATGTGAATGTTGAGCTCCCATTCTTGACATAACAGATTAGTCCTTGGTTGAATCTCTGAGCAATACGTTATCTCCCAAAAAACTTATGATGAGCCTGGTGTGAAGGAACTCAAGAGTACACCTGTGTGAAGACTTCCAACTGCAAGAACCTGACGTCACAAATGCTCTTTTGTCTGATGGTCCAGATTGTACTAAAATCTACTTTACTGATAAACGTTTATGAAGTTCCCACCAAATCTTTTGAGTCAGGTTGGTTATATAAAAGGGAACTATTCATTGCACAACTGAAGTTTTCCAGACAACAGCTGTTGTCTCTGTCGACCTTCATGTGGGGAACTCAAGCTCTACAGAGTCCTACAGAGTCCTCAACCCTAGATAACACATTTAGAATGAATTGGAATTCCAACTGCAAGCCACATTTTCTCATCCAACTTTAGCATCAGCCCTCAAACTGCTTTTTTGGTCCAATGACCACAAATACCCAATGGCTCGAAAATCCTTTGGAAGTTCTTTCCAGAAAACTGCAGGCAGTTATGTCAACAACAGAGTATATAAATTACAAGCAATCATGTCATATCAGATCAGTTTCATATTGGTTACATCACCAAGATCACAATTGTCTTTATTTCCTCAACATGTTTCGCTTGAATAGCTTCATCAGGAGGTGTCACAAAACAAATATTCCAAATACTTCATGATCTCTGTGAGAGAGACAACATATGATGGAGTAAAACCAAATCAGTAACAGTGTAAGATGAAGAAGAACATATAATGCTCTACTTACTCTCGCTGGTATCAATTGTTCAGTGGCTGCCAATGCCAATTATTGAGTAAATTCAAAGTTACTCCCTCTACTAGTGGGCTTCAAGATTCCTACTGAGCACGCCGGACGATTGGTGGTTGGGGGCACGGTGTGCGTGTCATAGAGTATAGCTTGCTACATTAAGTCATGGTCATCTAGGGTTAAAGTATGTAATATAGGTATGATTACTCTAAGCACGTTAATATCAATATTACCCAATTCATTTCAACCTACTTCCACATTATTAAGATAGGTACACGGTAAATGCAATGAATCCATGCATTTGCCCAGGGAGTGATTCCTATGTGTGAAGGAATAGTGAAGTGGTAGTGAAGGTTAATAGTGGGCTGGGTGTAGTTACTATATGGAGGACTGGACTGGACGGACTGACGCATACTAACAGGTATGGAGCAATAGAAGGCTCAAGCCCTTGACGCTCATTATTGAGGAGGGTAATCCGAGACTGACAATGTTTGTTTAATATTATAGACCACCAATTAACCTGGACAGGACTGTACCGGATCCTTTAATAGTGAAAGACTAAAACAAGGTATGCAAACAAGGTCTTGGCCAGAATTATATAATGGCCCAAATCTTTGGAATAGTATGTCCATAAAGGTCTTTTTTACTGGATGATGAAAAGTAATAGTTTTCTGCATTATGCATGGTTCCTATTATGGATGACAATCACTTCTAGTGATATCTCTGGCTACTGTTCCGTCTTAGCTCATCTACAGCCAAAGAGCTTTATACTACAATTATTATGTTTGTTAACATTTGACTTAAAACTACTCTTACTTTTTGAAATGTAATAAGTTGACCATTAATTCAAGCACCCACAAAGAAGTTCCACACTTGACATTAAAGTCCACAAAAGTTTATTAAGTAATAGTTAGTAACATTCAAAACATTGAATTGGTATTCCTGAGGTCCCCTCTTCCTCCCATTTAGTGGGTTTAGTCGTAGAGCCAGTGTTTGCTTGACCATTAGGCTCCACTATGTCTTTGTCAAAACACAGCAAAACTGCAGTAGTCGCATCTTTGGCATGCCACCATTCATTTGTAATGGGAGCTGTGTTCTAAAACACGCACCGTGGCCAGCCACATTCTAAATGCAGAGACCCACCCATTGAAAATTAATGGGGGCTTGCCAAAGATCTGACCACTGCGGCTTTGCCACATTTTAGCAAAAAAGCAGTGGAGTCTTAGCCCTAGTTAGCTCTCTCTTGAGCCCTGTTGGGCTAGAGGAATTGCAGTCATTAAGTGTTTCCTTGAGCTGTGGATGATTATGGTCTAATGGTGCCTGTCTAGTTTGCAGACCAGCTGCAGAATACCAAAAATTTCCTAGGAGGGGTTCTCCGAGGTCTGAAAATAATCTTGATGTGCTCTTTAGAAGGTTGAGAAATTCAGGTTCATTAAGAAAAACTCATGTAATCAGAAAATTATACATATTGCATATTGTAAAGTGTTTTCTTGTCAATTATTATAGCGTACACCTCCAGACTGCTTATTATTATAGTAAAAAGTAACTGCATTTGATTAGTTATGACATTTTATACATGTCAGTTCCAATTATGTTTGTTTACACAACATATATTAAACTTATTTTTTGTCATGCAGGCACGTGGTATATGCCCCAAATCAGCACAACATGTACGCTGCCTCCAGTTTCCCAGGACTGGCCGCTGCTATGTTTGACATTGAACATGATCCAGATCAGGAAAGACGTTGGCAACAGGTCAAAAAGGAAATTTCCATCATCGCGTTTTCCATATCCTCTGCTGCTAACACCATGGAAGACCCCAGCAGCATAGGTGGAGGCCACACGAAGGACCGGAGTGTGCTCTGACAAACAATTCCCATGACATAGGCATTAGCTTGCAATTCATGTACAGAGAAAGTATTTTCATTTCTAGTTTGTACACTGTTTCAGATAAAATCTATGTCCTTTATAAAGAGCTCCTGTCCAGAAGAATTACTATGAGTGAAGTGACTGAATTTTTTGTCTTTTTAGGTATAAGACACTGATTCCCAACCTATGGGCTAAGGCAGTGGTTCGCAACTGAGTTGATATGGAGGGCCACAAGTGCGGCCCTCAGCATCACTAAAGTTAGCCATACACGTGTCGGATTCCATGTCCAATCGATTCATCATCCGATCGATTCTGGCGATTCTGCCGGGAATCGCAGGTGTGATCAATCAGCCAATTAAGAGAATCCATCGCTGCATACCACCTTGTCCAACGGATTCCGGCACGATTCCGGGACGATTCCGTGTCCGATTCCACCTCCGATTCCACCTCACAAATGGCAACTCCCCCTGATCTGTGCAGAATCGGATCAAAAAGACCAACATGTTGGTTCTCTGACGGATCCGATTCTGAGCCCCCGAACGATCGGACGTGATCGGACGGACAAGGTGGGCTGCACACGATTCCGGCACGATCGATTCACGTGCACGCGCCCGGAATCGATCGGCCCGGAATCCGGCCGGAATCCGACCCGTGTATGGGGGCCTTAAAGGGCCGCACATAACAATTTCAATCTATACTGACTTGTATAAGCATTGTATAATAAAACAATGACAGAAGCCAGAGCTAGAAGACATTATTTTTAATTTCTAAATAACAAAACGTGTTTTAAATGATACTTCAAACATAAGGGAACACTGTAGTATAGTAATGCACGTTTTGTGTCATACACATCCTCAAAGGTTATGTGCCCATATTCGCAAGTTATGTGCCGCAGTATATACTATACAATCACCCCCTGTTGATTGGTTGAATAGTGGGAGCATATACACTCACCTGTCTGCTGATCCCCCCACCAACACTAGAGGAGAAGAAGAGGAGAGGTGAGGTACAAGCACCATCTGGGTCGCTGATTGGCTTTTACATATGCCTATCCAATATGTCACCTCTCCGCCTCTTCCCACTCTGAAGGTGAGTTCCTATTCCCTATGCATAAACAGTAAGGCTTCAGGGGCCGCAGGTGGAGGACTGAGGTGGGCCACCAAGGAAGGTTGGGCATCTGGGGGCTAAGGGCAACTGAATCCATAGGTGGCTCTTCTTTATTGGTCACACAAGCCCTCAGGCCACTGGACTCCATAGTGTTTGTAGGAGCCTTTATTTGTAAAGGAATGATAACTGTAATTGGTCCCCATCCAAGGTAATGGCAATTGTTGTCAATCATTCAGGGATTTATCAACATGTTGGTTCCCAGTTCAAATTAGGTTTCTTCCAGCTGCAATCAATCTTAGCACAAGCAATCACCGCAAACTCACATGGCAATTAATTATCCATTCAAAAATCGAGCTGTGTATACCTAGTTTAATAATATTGCGTGACCGCCTTATGATGTCACGGGTCATTATGACAACACATGGTCTATGCAATTTTGTATACTTCAAGCTGTACAAAAGTCTTAATAATTATTAATGTTTGCAGTGGGTCCCAATGTGGGTCCATAAACACTAAATTGTGTTTGTCAGACCATTGCTTAAAGTGGACCTACCACCTCCACATTTGCCATCTATTATCGGCACCAGATGATCTGTCGATAATAGGGGAGATTGTAAGAAAAAAATACTTACCTGGTAAAACTTTCAAAATACAGTGAAGTTTCACCCTCCAGATGTCTACCTTTCATTTTCCCCATGCGCAGCCAGCCACATCTGAATCAGGTGACAAAGAAGGGCGGAGCTTCATGTGATTCAGATCCGGATTTGTGGAGGGAGTCTCGCTCTTCCATCTTGTAGCCTGGAGGACCGGACACTCCAGGCATTGTGGTGCTGGAGTGAGCAGCCAGGAAAGGTAAGTATTTATTAATTATTTTTAGGGGTCGCTGTCCCTGGATGAACATGTAGGTGAGTTATTTATACATGCTTATCTTTTTATGTTTTTATTTTTAGAGTTTTAAATTTGTTTTCATTTGAAGAATTGAATCATTATATCCGATGAGAAATCTTCCTTATTTGTAGAAATGTTTTCAATAAATATCAAGCTTGGCCCATGACGTTGTCCAAGATTTTACATTTTGGATCACTCTGTGTGTTTGGGTTTGACATCCCTGCATTAGGGAGATTCAATAGACTAGAGATGGTTAGTAATATTTTCACTTGCTCCATTTGCAGTTCCAGAACCAGAAGGTGAGCAGAATCTCTCTATTGTGCAGGACAGGAAATAAGAAGAATCTCTTTTAACAGAAAAACACAAGAAATACCCAGCCTAATCCTTAAACACACTATCTAAAATTGAATTAATACCTTTTGGTTGGTTCTGATTGTGAAGCCCATTATTCATTTAGGTTTTCATGAGAAGGTATAGATGGTAGTAGAATGCACACCCAATTATTTCAATAATGTTATGTTACCATTGAAAATTCATTCATATTTTAAGTACCAGTTTAGTATAATGCATAGTGAATCAAGCTGTCAGGGGGAGGTGGGTGTTGGGTGGGGGTGTCCCCTTTAAAAGTCTGTCCCATGATCCTCCTGGCTCTAGCCAGCATATAAAACAAGCCCCTC
>CM070043.1:4660455-4671122 GCA_036250615.1 Ptychadena robeensis
GCCATACTGGGGACCCCGAGGGCGCCGCAGCCCCCCCAGGTGACACGGAGGGGTGACATAGCCTGCCTTTGGTCATCTTGGCATGCGGGCAGCCAGTGAGCTTAATTGCATGCAGATTCATGGAAAGACTGTTACAGAGCAGTACAGATCCAGAGGTGTGACAAAAGTTTCATTGGGGTGGTGCTCCACGACAATTCCATGGATCCCGCCTTATCACATATGTGGACCCTACCTGTGCCCTGGAGTGAGTGACCTTATCTTGCCTGGTGCTGGACATGCAGGTAGCAGTTCTGTATTACCATACTGCCTGTATCCCTAGAGTTGGGTGGATGTTCTGCGCTGTCTATTTGAACATCCCTGTGTTGGGATTCTGGTCCCCTTTTGTTGTTGAGTAAAAGCAAAGTTAAACTAGTCATTGGTTGATCCTGCACACCATAATATATAATAACGTTTTAAGAAAAGTAGAGTAGAATTTGTGGGGTGCCATGAAGCATGGCAGACGTATTCCACTTAAAGCAATGCTTATTTCCACAAAAGGCAAACAATGTGATAATTAGCAATTTTTTGGGCATGAAATTACTTTATTTTAGTCAGGCATAAAATATAAACTAATTAATAGCACATTTTAATTAAACAAGTGGCTCAGTCATTTGACTCGAGCCCAGAAATTTCAACCAGGAAAATAACACATAGGCTTTAAAAATATGTCAACATTTTTGCGGACATAAAATAAAAAAACAACGCACTTCAGTCAGTACTGCCATTGTACAGGAACAGATATTCACTTTTCAGGTATACAAGTTAAAGGAGAAATAAAAGAAACTGTATATACTCGCGTATAAGCCTCATCCAAATATAAGCCTGAGGTATCTACTTTTTGTAAAAATTCTGGAAAAATTGGATGACCCAGGTATAAGCCTAGGAGGGGAAATGGAGCAACTAAGGCTCAGAAACACAAAGCAAATATGCGTTTGTTATTATTTAATTCAGTAGATTTGTAAGTTAATTACAAAGCCCCTGAACGTGATATCGCCTTAAATTAAAATTGCTGGAGATGTAGAGAAAGGATGTGGGGGCATTGTAAAGAAAAAACTATTGCTCTAGTATATGAAGTTTTTGCACAAAATAAGTTCAAATTAAATCAACTTTAAAACATTTAACTTGACTTTGAACCTAATTTATGGAAAAACTTTATGTGCTAGAGCAATATATATATATATATATATATATATATATATATATTTGTATATTTTGGGATGTTTAGTATATACTGCAATTGGATAATCAAAGTCCATTGACAGGTGGTATATCCAAGTTTCTTGTTATGCATGAAAAAAATGATTTCACACTAAAACAACCTAAAACAACACAAGACTAGCCAAACATTACAATCTCGTTGTATAATATCCTTCAAATCAATGATGTAGTCAAGGGTGAATCGCTTTAAGGCCTTGTCTACACTAAAGCCCCCCATAGACAGGCAGACTCCTCCATGCAACTTCTGTAGAACCAACTTTTCTTCTACCAAAACCATGTAATAGGAGGACCTTTCTACACCTTCCAATCACTATGTATTCTATCAGGGAGGTCACTATACTACATAGTTGTTGGTAGGTCTCATGAAAGTTGTATGGAGGAGTCTGCCTGTCTATGGGGGGCTTAAGGTGTAGTTTTTGTCAATGATGAGAATATAAAGCAACCATTTCTGCTTTACTAATCTACAGAACATTTATACCACAACATACTATTCTTGGTTCCATTCATCTTCTAGCCAAAGTCCTGAATAAGCCATATAATAGCAGGAAAGGACAACAAAGAAAAGAATTTACACTAGAAACACATTGTGAAAATACACAGCACTGCTTGTAAGTAAGCTTGTTATCTCCAATCTACTCAAAGCCAGGAAAAGCATATTAACTGAACAATGCCAGTACACTTATTCATATTTATTGTACCTTCTGGTAGAGCGGAATGTATATTTTTATACTATGATTTAGATTATTTGTACAAGTTGTATATTCAAAGGATAAAACCACTCAACTGGATGCAGTGAGAAATAAATAGAATAGAAGGAAAAAGATAAATGTTAGGACGTCCCACATCAGTGAAGGAGGCCACAGACACACAATTTAAGGTGATCTCTTGCAAAGGGTGGTAGATGGATATACTCTCTGACAGACTTCATGGGGAATATTTGTTGGATAGGATGGAAAGTGTTCCTTGTATATTGCTGTTCAGAAAAACCTGGTTCTGGCGGCATATGGTTTATTCGAGTTTGCGTAATTTCACGAATATATTAACCTCCCTAGCGCTTCTGACGGCACCATCTCGTCCTGCACTTGCTAATGCAGTATTGCAACTGACGAGACGAGCCGTCCAGCTAAGCTCAGATCCCCCAGCTGCACATTCTGCTCTGTGCTGTCCGGGGATCTAAAGCAAGCCTGCTGTGTCACCTCTCTACCAGCCTAATTTGCATATGAATGTCCCGCCCCCCCCCCGGGACATTATTTTGCAAATTGGGATATTCATATGCAAATTGGGATATCTTCAAAGAGCACACCTGGAATATCACCCCCATTGTCATTCCAGATGTGATCTTTGAAGTTAACCCTTTCAGAGCCATTGTATTGGATGCAGTGATAACTGTGTCCAATACAATTCAAAACAAAAACAAAATAAAATGGTATTATAAACAATTATAAATACTGTTTTTAAATCAATAAATACTGTTTTGAAATCTTTCATACCAAGTAAGTATTTAAGAGATTTAAGCATTCAAATGATACATTTTATAATTTTTTTTATGTACTTTTTTAATAATAATTGTGTGTTTCAAACATTATTATATTCAGGATGTCTATTAGACCCTTGTATGGACAGATTTTGGGAAGTTAGCGGCCTACAACACAAAAAAAACCCATTAGAGTCTATGGTGCGCTTTTGGTACAGAAATCTGGACCTTGCCAGAGCGCTAGGGAGGTTAAGGAACATTCCAAATTAGATTTGACTGTATTCTATTGCCTCATATCACGCGCCAATCAGCTTTACAGCTTCTCTTCTTCATTCAGTGATCTTAGCCAGCACGAACACTGTGTGTATTGCGCGTACCAATTCGCAATGCGCACAAATATGCGCAATGTATGCCGGTAAACAATGTTGAAGCCTTATATGATGAATATCTGCCATCAAAAATATCCAAGCGCACATTCGCGAAATATTGGATATTTGTCAAATATATTGTCAAATTATAGAAGACACTCCTGTTAGTTTCAAATGGTTTGTCTCAGCCCTCTTTTACTTACCTCCCTCTGCCTCCTTTATCCCAACATTGGTAGGATCAACAGATAAAAAACAAAGGAGCCTAAGAAAAAAAAATATGGCAGTATCACATGATTTTAATGTTCATCAATGATCAAATCTTTTAATCGCAAATTTTCTAATTGCCAATATCGGCATGAAGATCTAGAATATAGCGCTATTTATTCGTAATATTCAAGATTTTTTACATCAGTACCCGGAACTACCGTGCGTTGCATTCACATTATTCGCATGTGCAGATTTGCGCAATGAAGTTAAGAATTACTGGAGATCCTGAATTCTTGCATTTACACCATAAGGCTATATTTGCACTACACCAGCTGCTCTGGATTTGCATTTGGCTAATGGGGCATAAAGGAATAATTTGCATGGCTCCGCCCACTGCCCTGAAACAAGGGTTTTTAACTAAACTTTTGGGATTTGTGATGGATTGGGGCATGTGAATACCTTCTTAAAAGAAAAGTGGATTGTAAGCTTTGTTGGGCACAAATGAATGTTATTATTATATATTAATATATATTATAATAACATTAATTTGTGCCCAACAAAGCTTACAGGGTTTAGGAACACTACCAAAAAAATATTGCTGTAGCTTACTCATCTTGAATAAAAGTTTTTAAGTAAATTAAATTCAAAGTCAAGTAAAAATGTACATATGTATTAAAATGTAATGAAGTGCTACCAAAAATGCAATAAAGTGATGGAATCTGTATTGCCGAGGCAAAGACTGGTGTAGACTATCTAGATCAGGGGTCCTCCAACAGGGGGGGGGGGCAGCTCATGGCCCTTGAGACTGTTGGGGGCTAGGCTATGTATGCACACAGGTGCACCACACACACACACAGCCACCCATTGCAGATACAAACAAAGAACATATGCACATACAGCAGTATACAAACACACATGATCACACACACAGCTTAACACCAATGTAATGCACCTATCACATCCATCAACTAGTTGGAGGCCATAGGATTCACTAACATCCACCACCAGAACAAAACGTTCTAAGCAATGCTTCAGCTGTCTACACTCCCACAAACCTTAAGGCCCCCATACACGTGTCGGATTCGCACCGGATTCCGGCACGATCGATTCCGGGCGCGTGCACGCCAAACAATCGTGCCGGAATCGCATGCAGCCCACCTGGTCCGATCGTTCGCGTCCGATTGATCAGGGGCTCAGAATCGGATCCGATGGAGAACCAACATGTTGGTCTTTCTCATGCGATTCTGCCATTTGTGAGGTGGACAATCGGACACGGATCTGTCCCGGAATCCGTTGGACAAGGTGGTATGCTGCGATGGATACTCTTAATTGGCCGATTGATCACACCTGCGATTCCCGGCAGAATCGCCGGAATCGATCGGATGATGAATCGATTGGACATGGAATCCGACACGTGTATGGCTAGCTTTATCTTCACCTCCAGCGATTTTGGTGATGACACAATTTTCAGGGGCTTTACAATTAATTCACAAATAAACACATCTGCATGTTTTCCATTAAGGCAGTGGTTCCCAAATTTTCTTTTCAGAGCCCCCCTTTTCCATTTAGAAACATTTTGGAGCCCCACCTCTTCATTCAAACACAGGTTCAAAATGAGGGCCCGCTCCCCCCTGGAATACTTTCGCGCCCCCCAGTTTGGGAACCACTGCACTAAGACAAGGCTTGCGATTACTCAAGTCGCCCGTACGTCGCTGAAATCAAATGATTCTCCTTTCTTGCTAGAGTTCTTCTAATTATGGCACTCTTCCTAGATACCTCATTAGCCCCCACTCAGTATAGGAGGGCAGAGGAACAGTTAGTTATAAAGCAACAATAGTCCATCTCTTTCACATTCAATAACTTTATGGTCCTCTTCACACACAGTTACACTGAGTGAATCCCTAGGCACAATCTGTCCATATGAAGTTTAGTGAGATGTGAAAGTGTGAGATGAACATGTATTGTGCACTTTCCTCCATATAATAGGGAATGTTATTTTCACTGCTGGTGTGTAAAGGTTAAATGTAGCCGGAGTCAGATTAATCGGATGGGGAAGGTTCAGCAGTCACAGAAGACAAGAATTATCTGTCATGATGAATGGAAAATGATGTGAGACCTCTGCGGGCAACACCTAAGCCCTAGTTTGGTCAACTCTCCATACACATGGTTGGCTTTGTATCCTCTCAGATCAGTCACGATGTCTGTGAATATGACATAGTTATTGCAAGTCAAAGTTATAGAACAAGTTATAACAGAAAGTGCCTTCACTTAACAATTACTGATCATTTCTCAAAACCTCTGACTCACTTACTGAATTTGTAAAGCCCCCCATACACCACATACAATTACCATACAACTTCTGTACAACCAACTTTTGTTCTACCAAAACCATGTAATAGGAGGACCTTTCTACACCTTCCAATCACTATGTATTCTATCAGGGAGGTCACTATACTACATAGTTGTTGGTAGGTCTCATGAAAGTTGTATGGAGGAATCTGAAGGTGTATGGGGGGCTTAAAAAGACAAAATAATATTTCATTATCCTTTGTAACATATGACGTAACATAGTAACATAGTACGTTTTGTTAAAGCTTTTTATTAGTAATTGTGTACATCAGGACATGTATTTAACACTTGTCATCTAAAAAGTTATAATTCTCATATTAAGCCAATTAGCATTACTGGTCTAGAAACCGATGAAATCTAAAAATCGAATGAAACCATTTGTAGTCTATATTTTCTCCTACCTCCCTAATGACCATATACACAGTATATGTATATTGATACCTCAAACCCAGGCCTTATTTGTTGGTAGACATTTTCATGGGAAGGGAACCCTTGGCACAAACCAATAGGAAATAGTCATCAGTTTATACTACTTTTTAATTATTGTACCATTTTAAATCCTAAGTGTTGTCATTAACTTCATCTGATATACTGGGATAATCTTATACCCCATAATACATGGGAATGTATGAAGGAATGGAGCCTGAAGTAGAAAAAGAGTAATCCACATTGTGGGCTGCATTGTACAGGCAATTCACAAAGGGCGTTGTGTGGTGTGTTGTGTAGCTTTCAAAAATGTATATCATCCAATTTTGTTTTGCAGAAAAGACATACCAGAGCAGAACCTTGGGGTAAAAAGTGTTGCATTTGCAAACTTATCAAAAAGGCTCCTTAAAAGACTTTACTTGGGAATAAATGGGCAAATTCCAAGAGGCTGATGTGGATGACTGGAGGTTGGTTAGTTAGTTGGTCCTATGTTATGGTCTCAACAAAGCCATGCCAATGTTTTCTAGACTGAGCGTTTTTACCTATTTTGGTCCATAATATCCCTCTCTTCTTTATAATCTCCACACTTCTTCTCCAAGTTGTTTTCAGTCTTCCTCTGTTTCTGCTGCCTTCGGGATTCCACTTTTTTCTCAATGGAATTATCCTTACAATGGGGATGGCCAATCCATCCTCTCTTCCTTTGGCTTGTCCACTTGTTGCTCTCGAGTTGATTCCCACTCTTTCTTTGATATGACCTTGGGTCACCAGGTGTTTAATATTCTAAGGCAGCAGTTAATAAAGATTTGGAAGTATGACAACAGGAGCAAAGGTAAAAGAATGAATTTGTTCTGGAGCTCAAAAGTAATTTAAGCCAATGGGTTGATTAGATAGAGAGTCTCTAATGCTGGCCACACACAGGTCAATTAAGCATTCAATTTCCCACTGGAGCGATTGATCCCGCTCCATAGAAAAATCGATCAAACAGGGATCTGTCATGTTGGTAAGTTGGTAAGTTGGGGACCAATCCAAAGTATGGGGGCAGAGGGATCAATTGCCAAAGGTGGTCCGCATCTTTTCACCATTATCACTATTGGTGAACAATCGTTCAGCGATGTGTCACCACGTTGCAATCGGTTGATCATCGGGTCAGGATTCGACCCGTGTATGGCCAGCTGAAGATCACTGGTAGTAGATATTGGCATCTTCTAGTTGCAGGAGTTAGGTACCCCCTGGCTGTCCCCGATTTTTTCTATAAAGGAGGTGGGTGGAAAACATTCAGATCCCAGTTTGAAACCCTATGTTGAGCGTAAAGACAGCACAGAGACTTGGAGATGGAGGTATGTCACATGTAGTCCAGCAAGCAAAATTCAGGCTAAATTATAGACAGATGGAAGATGCATTTTGCACTTATGTCATTATGACATCAATGCCAGATCTCACTACTAGAAGGTAAAATATTATGTTGACTGATGGGATGACTGTTATGGTGGTACATGAATAACCAATTGCCAAAACTGCTCAATTTTCAGGCATGCAAAAAAAATAAATCCGGCTCAACCACAGAATTAGATTGTTTCCAGTAACAGTCCCGTCACAGTGAGCAGAGCATCCTGTTTGGAAAGGTGTGATGGAATTATTCCAAGTACAAGGTTTTTGATGTCTACAGATTTACTGCATGTGTCATTGTTTGACTCACATTTTTGTGCAAATATGGAACAACAAACTGGTCCTATTTGTCTTAGTAAAAGCAGAATACAGGAATTACTATGTTTAATAGAGTAAAAAGAAGTCAATTACATTTAAAAACAATCATCATGTTGAAGTTAACATGTTTTTCCAAGCAGTTTTTCCAAGGTCACTATACTACATAGTTGTTGGTAGGTCTCATGAAAGTTGTATGGAGGAATCTGAAGGTGTATGGGGGGCTTTAGGCGTCATACAATTCTGGTTTCACTCTAATGACTTCAGTTTGCCAATGAACTGTATCACTTGATAACTCCAAACTCTCTAGACTTAAGCTGGCCATACACCTTTAGATATCTCTGTCTTATATCCTTTAGATCTACCAGCAACTATGTCGTATAGGTTCCTCTGCAATTGAACACAGGTAGACTTGATTGTTTAGAAAGTCCCTCGTATTACATGGTTTTGGTAAAACAAAAAGAGATCTAAAGGAAATCTGACAGAGAAATCTAAAGGTGTATAGGGGCCCTTTAATAGTCAAAATTTGTTGTAATAGAATCCAGCACAAACATTAAGGATTATTAAATATTCCCATTATTCCTTAATTTTCCCTCTCCATTCAATCCTGGGAATTCCCCTGAATAAATTTAGGGGGGCAGTTTATTTATTTGTTATTTTTTCATTTGCCACAAAACAAGTTGAATGCATTTTATCTGTGTCTTCATCAAGCTTAATAAACTCCTTATCTACTTTACTGGATGCCTCCTTGAATTTCAATTTCTTCATATAACCATCCTGACCGTATGAGACCATTGTTAGGATCCTACTGAGAAACCAGGAATAGATGGGCAGCCCAAACCCGAGTGTCCCCAGCTCTAACAAACTTTACATGTATTCTGGGTTGCCTTAAGTGCCTACACCTATGGCAAGAAACAAACCTAAAAAAAATTCTACCATCAACCAACACTTTAAAGAACTTTTAAAAGTGCTTATACAAGTGTATAGATTAAAAATGTTACGTGCTGCCCTTTAGTGATGCTGAGGGCCGCACTTGTGGCCCTCCATATTAAATCAATTGCCCACCACTGGTATAGACACTTTACATAAGAGAATGTACATCAATATTACATTACATGAACACTCAATCTGCATGACTCTGACCAACTGGCATTGACCATTTTAGCCATAGGCTTCCCCATGACTATGGATCAATCACCTTACTTGTCAAATCCTTCAGTGATAGCAGAGCCCAGAGATACCTTCCTTGGATTTTTCCTCAATTGAATGCACCTCTACCAGGCTGAGAAGCACCATGTTGCCTTTATTAAGATCTCGTGTCAGGCTTCCATGCCCACCAATGGTTTTCCTGTCTGTATGCAAAGCCAAATGTTAAAAGTAAATCAAACACTTTAACATCCAAATATAATATATTTGTAGAAACCCCACCCCCTCCTTTACACATGCACTAGATTAATAGTATCCAATGCCAAAATACTTTGTCCGGAAGCCTTCCAAGGGTTAAACATGGCCATCAAAAATGCTCCCCATTGAGTTTAATGCAAAAAAAATCTGTAAGTTGATTAAAATTCAAGGTTTCCTTTACTCATCACTGCTCAGGATCTTTGAACTGCAAATCCACTTAAACATACTGTAACATCCAAGTACAATCTGGGGGGAATTACAATTTAAATTTACATCAGTGCGATATACAATATGTGGCTGTAAGAGGTAGAACAGGAGCATTGCTTTTACCGGATCCCGTTATCTTGGCTGCCCATCCTTGAGTCATCTGAGCAATGAGGCATTAATATTTCATGTATAGCTGTGTAATCATTGCGTACACACAAGCAGATGTCAAGCTGTTTATTGCAATAGATCAGAACACATTACACTCTGCACAGGTACTGCTGTTCAAATAACTGTCCAAACTGTGGAACATATATTCAAGCTACTTAAGAATGATATTATTTACAAGGAATAAAGAGTACATTTACACAGAAATGCATCAGGTAAACCCAAAAATTGCAAAGTTGGCAGCTGAATATACTTTTTGATTTGCTTGGCCTTCAAGTAGTAGATCCCCAATAGACAGGGGTGCACATAAGTGGAACTCTGGTACTCAAAAAGGGACAAAAACTAGTTCTGCGTACCTGCATTATTGTTACACAGCTCATATGCGTACTAACAACTTGGGAGGCACTCTGTGTCTGGGTGGCCGCAGCTATCAGGTACACCCGAGGAGTCTGGCTGTCAGCCATAGAGGGGAGAGATCGGCAGCACAATCGGCATCCCTTCAACATCAATAGCTGTACAAAAACTTCACTTGATCATGCATACACTATTGTAAAAGTTACATTTTATTAGATTGGCAAACTTATTAAATGTATACAATTGATGTCACTTCGATAACCTCAGGGAAACATTAATAACTATGAAAGATGGCAGTTAGGGGTGTAAAATTGGAAATATAAATTATTAATCCAATATAAAAGATTTGGGTGTTGAATGTCACAGTAGGCATATGTGTGGGTAAAATCTGACAAGAGAAAAGCACTGTTGGAATGTTGACAATTGGAATATGACTATGAAAGGTTGACATATGGACTGCAGGTAGTCTCAGGGGTTAGTTACTAAGCCAGAAAATCTCAGGGTTGCACTACTGAGGTATAACATCTGGGGGTTCAAACTGTGTGGAATGTGAGAGTTACATTTGACCCAAAGCCAGCTGTGTATGGAGACAGCTAATCGGAGGATCAATTAAGAACAGGGAGGTCCATCTGCAGCAGAATCTACCATGTAGGAAGCAGAGGACAGTGAGGAAGACGGCACTACGTGGGGTGAGTACCTGTTAGGGTCTGCACCACACAACCTGGATTGGCGCAGGGGTGTCAGGAGCAGGGAGT
>CM070043.1:4684853-4699503 GCA_036250615.1 Ptychadena robeensis
CTTTACGTAGTGTGTAAACACTACCCCCCCCACACACAGAAACCACCCTAACCCCTTAATACATCACCCCCTCCACACAGACTACCCACCCCCCCCCACCAGGCACACACAGTACCCCTTTTCATCCCCCCCCCCCCCACAGCCTTCCCCCCACCATCACCCCCCCCCCCTCCCCCTGATCATTCTTTGACAACTAGCCCCTGACATTCCCCCCTTAACACACACGCCCTCTAATCGTTCTCTCCTCTTCTCCTCTCCCCCAACACACACACAGTCACAGAGAAGTGAAAGCAGAAGAACTCTCACCTTGGTAACACAGGGGGGCGTGGCAGCTAAGGACCTCCAATGGCTGAGCCTATCATCTCTCCTCCTACCCCTGTGCACGCGCCCCCGGCTTAAGCTTTGCTTTCAGTCCGAAAGCTAGCGGGGACGGAATCTCCATCAAATCATGTCCTGTGTCTGTGGTCCCGCATGATGCTGATTTAGAGGGACAAAACTGGTACTACTAGAGCGGTGTTTTTAGACCCTGTATAATGCGTAACGAGCGGACGCAGTTTACCGAGTGGAGGAAATAATTATTTTGACCTCTCACTGATTTGTAAGGTTTGGTCCAATGACAAGAAAATGAAAAGTCCTCACAATAAGTACCATTTCACAACATCAAACATCAAAAGGAACAATCGAAAAAATAACTTTAATAATCAAGATAGCAACTGCATTTGGCATTTCATTTGAGTGAAACTAAGTATGTATGAACCCTCTAACAACAAAAGAAATAACTTAATGCTTGGTAGGAACAAACCCCGTTGTTTGCAAGCACAGAGGATCAACGTTTTCTTGTAATTGATGACGCAAGATTTGCGCCACATTTTGTAGGAGGAATGTTTGGTCCCATCCTCTTTGCAGATCATCTCTAAATCCCTAAGGTTTCCGAGGCTGTCTCGTGTGCCAACTCTGAGCTTGAGCTCCCTCCCATAGGTTTTCTTCTATTGGATTAGAGTTCCGGAGACTGACTAGGCCACTCCATGACCCTTAACTGTGCTTCTTCCTTGAGCCACTTCCTTTGTTGCCTTTGCTGGTATGTTGTTTTTTGGGTCATTGTTCATGCTGGAACCCACCCATCCACTACCCAGTTTTTCCATTCCCTTCCTCCTGGCAGAGGGAAGGAGGTTTGTCCGCGTTGGTCGCTCAGGATTTCACGATAATCGGGCTCCGTCCCAGTTTCCCGTTAATGCGATTAACGATTGATCACCTGTTGCCCTTAGCAAGAAAACAACCACCCAAAGCAAAATGTTTCCCCACCCTCCACCCCCCCAATGCTTGACTGTTGGGGACGGTGGTTTTTGGGGGATCAATAGTGCAGCATTTTTCATTTTCTTCCTCCATGAACCAGTCGAGTTGAGTGTATTATGCCAAACGGAGGCTCTATTTTGGTCTCCATCAGACCACAGCACCTTCTCGCAGTCCACTCTGCTGAATCATTCAGGTGTTTCATTGCTTGGCAAACTTCAGACGGAGCCTGCACATTGTCCCTTTCCTGAGCAGGGGGACCTGTGGCAGCCCTGTCAGGATTGTATAATCCATTGGGCGGTGTAACTGGTGTGTCTTCCAATGTTTTTTCTTGGTGCACTGTGGTCCCTGCTTATATTTGAGGTTCCATTAACTAACTCCTCCCGAGTGTAGTTCTATCCGGCATGCTTTTCATTTTCCCCTTTCTCATAGCACCATTGACACGAGCCCACGAGGTGAGAATCTTGTGTCGTGGAAAAAAAAAAGCCCCCAGAGCGAGGCGGTCGAATTGATGGTTCATTTTGTGTCTCCCTTGTCCATTTTTTCAGAACAAATCGCACCTCAACCAGTTGGTCAACGCTTCTCTCTCTCATCCCAGCTTCTTGCTAATTGGTTTTGGTAGCCCATTCACCAGCCCTTTGTGTCAGGTCCTAACATTTTGTCTCTGACATCCTTGGACAGCGTCTTTGACGGTCCTTTTTCCATGTTGTGAGAGTTTGGAGACTGGCTTGATTGACTTGATTCCTGTGTGACAACGTTGTGTCTTTTTAATACAGGTGACTAGTTAAGACAGGTGTCCTTAATGAGGTGGGGGGTTGACCAATTGAGTAGAAGTGTGTCTAACCACTCTCGTGGGAGCCAGAACTTCGTAGATGGTTGGTAGGTGGTGTCAACAACTTATTTCAATTTCACTCAATGAAATGCAAATTCAGTTTGCTATCTTTTATTTAAAGTTATTTTTTTTTCGATTTTTCCTTTTGATGTGTCCTATCTGCCACTGGTTACAATAAACCTACCATTGAAAGTATAACCTGTTCTGAGACGTTACCTTTCATTGTCTATTGTCATTGGGACAAACTATCAAAAATCAGTGGAGGGTTCAATATAATTATTTCCTTCCTCCACTGTATGTGCAACCCGCTGGGCATGGGCATGCTGTATCATATTGTGGTCAAGTAGTATCACACATGCAATTAATAGGGGGGCATTGTGGAAATGTCAATATGGACCATTCGCAATTTGGGGTAAATGTAAACGCACAATATTGGCTTGTTTGGTGGGGTTCATTCACATCTAAAACCCAAAAATTAAGAGTAACTGCTGTGTGAATTGTTTCTTGTCATATATGTTTTTCATTACAGAAATGTCCCTTTTCCACCATGTAGACGTCAACAGTAAATGAAGAAGAATCAAGTATGTGTTTCCAATGTTTTGGTTTATTGTCCTTTTTAGAGACATTTTCATGTGAAGCAGCATCTCGAAATGGGTAGATTTTTCCCGTCTTCACTGTTCTGATGGTCAACTCACATTTTTTGGATTTACAATTTCCTGCAACCTCTACATTTTAAGCAAAAAGGCTTGGGCTTGTCGAGGTATTTCCGTTACCTTAGTGTATAGCAACCCCCCTGCTGTTGAGAGATATAGTGCTAAGAATGTAAGGGCTTAATCTTGGTTTTCTCTGGCAGGAGGTCCCCAACTTGTCGCTTTTTCCCCTCCAAATTTTGGCGGGAAATGTATCAACCCTTATCTGCCTGGAGATGACCTTTAAGACTAGTCAACAACAGACACCTCGTGTTTACTTTGGCAACATTTGGAGTGTAACTGCTCATCCCTCTGGAATTTGTTGGGTGTTGTTAGAAGGGATAAAAAAGGTTTTAGCTCCCTCAGGTCATGATTGAGTGTGACCACGGGATCCCCCCTCCTAGGGCCCTGTTTGGTCTGAACATTGTTCCATGGTGTTCCTGTCTATCCAGTTCCTGTGAGGCCAAGATATACCTTCTGGAGGCCTCTGTGTCCTCCTAGGGTAGAGACTTTCGTAAAGTCTTGCCTGAGCAAAGAGCTGACCTCTACTTCAAGCTTGATGCCCACAAGGCCCAGGAAGCCTTCTGCCGTCTTGGAAGCTAGGAGCTGAGAGCTGTGGCTAACAAACTGTGAACTCTTGTGAAAGCCTGACTGCCTAGGGTTCTGGAAGCACCTGTCACTGGTTCTAAAGAAGGGATCTGCCTGTTTGCTTTAGAGGTATCGTGCGTGCACAACAAAAAGGGGCCATACCACAGATCAGCCTGGGAGTGAAGGTGAGAACGTGCGTAGAAGGGTTACAGAGGGTCACAGGCACAAGCATCCAGCTCGTCAGGCTAAAGGGTCAGGGAAAGAGATATCTATATATTGCGTTCTGGCTGCCAGTCCGGTTCTGCTTTGGTTGGTCAGGCCTGAATACCTGCTCCCTCATCCTTCTCTCCTCCTTATGAATGTGGGTTTGGCCAAACGTTCAAATACAAGTTTCAATGTATCTACACCTCTGTCTCAAAAGAACTCGTCATTTTGCTGCTGCCCAGAAACCCAAACAACATCAATTCAATACAGCAGGACCTTGAAGGGTTTCATAGCTACATTATTTACCACAATATTCTGATCTTGTAGGGGATTTTGTTGGATCTTGAGAGAACAGCGAGAGACCATTACTAGCCTGCTCTACAGTGTGCAAGCAATGTGATGGCCACATATTGTACCCGGGTCATTACCATCAATCTCTTCTTGACTTTTTCCAGGTCGCCAGCATACTATGGCCTCTTTGCTTGGTTCAGAGAGTATGTAACGAGAATGCATATGGAAATTACTTTGTCCCATCACAGGAATAGGGCCAATGACTGGACCTATGAGATGTTCACATTCATGCCCTTGCCTTAGTGGATATGGCACACCAAATAGAATAGGCAGGAGCATTTAATGTAAAGGTTAATTCAACTCAATTTATTTTGTTGATTGATTGACAAAATCTATGGCAGCAATTCATGGTATGATCTGACCTAAAACGATTAACAACTGGGAAATATTTGATTAAAAACATGATCAGGACATGCTGACAATTTTTTAAAACTCGCGGTTGTATTGAAATCGAACCTTAATTCAAATTATAAAAACGCTTTCTGTACAAATCCCAAAAAATTTGGATCAAATCATCTGTTACGCTATCCAGTTGGCCATATACATACATACAATCAATCACGACTGTTCCTCTAACAACCCCCCACCCCCCAAAAATATTTGTGTATTAAAGTTGGATTGAGCACAAAGATTCTATGACGTGTTATGGGGGCCTGAGGGCAATGAACCCTGGTTATTGTGATTTAAAAATTTCCATTCAGGACATTGTTTTGAGACAACAGTATTTTGGTGATCTAACATAGCTTTACTGAAGTCCAATGAGTGGTGTAGATATAAATGGAACTAAGGAGCTTGAGCTTGGGGCTGAAAAAATTTACCTCTGATGAAAAGCCTGTCTGCCTAATGTGGTTCTGTGAAGCCACCTGCCTGTCACTGGTTTAGTAAAGAGGGATCTGGCCTGTTTCTTACAAGGTATCGTGCTGCACACAAAAAGGGGCCATACCACAGATCGCATGGAGTGAAGGTGCGAGACTGCTAGCAAAGGTGTCAGAGGTCAATGGCATCCATAGCGTCCACCTCGTCAGTGCTAAAGGGTTCCAGGAAAGAGGTATATATAGATTGTGTTTCTGCTGCCAGTCCGGTTCTGTCTTTGGGTCAATGAATACACTGCTCCCTCACTCCTGCTCTCCCTTAGAAGATGTTGCCAAAGTTCAAATAAAGTTTTCAAGTATCTTACACTCGTGTCTCCTAAAGAACTCCATCATTTGCTGCTGCCCAGACCCAAACATCCATTCATCAGTCAGGCCTGAGGGTTTCATAGTCTCCACTTATTGTACCACAAATTCTGATCTTGTAGGGTTTGTGGATCTTGAGATAGAAGCCGACGAGACCACGTGCCTCTCGTACAGTGTGCAAAGTCACATGTGATGTGCCCACAATTTACACCCGGGTCATTAACCAATCATCTTCTTGACGTTTTTCTCCAGGTCCAGCAGTACTATGGCCGTCTTTGCTTTTGGGTCAGAAGAGATGTAAGAGAGATGCATATGGAAATTACTTTGGTCCCATCACAGAATACGGGGCCAAGACTGGACCTATGATGATTTCCACTCAATAGCCTTGCTTAGTGGAGTATGCAACCACAATAGAATACGCATGGAGCATTTACAGTAAAGTTAATTCAATCAATTTAATTTTGTTGATTGATTGAAAATACCGTATGGGCAGCAATTATGGTTTAACTGTTGACCCTAAAACGACTTAAAAAACTGGGAAATATGTTGACTTAAAAAATGATTCGTGACATGCTGAAAATTTTTTTAAATCGGTATTGTATTGAAATCGCAACCGTTAATTCAATTACGCTTCTTACACTTTACAATCCCAAAAAAATTTGATCAAATATCTGTTACTCTTACTACAGTTGCCATACATGTACAATCACATCAACGACTTCCCTAACCCCCCAAAAAATATTTTTTTAAGTTGATTGAGCACAAAATCTATACGTGTATGGGGTGGCCTCTGGAGGCGCATGAACCGCCTGGTTATTTGATTAAAAAATGTCGATTCAAGGACCATTTTTGAGACCCAGTTTGGTGATCTACATGACTTTCACTGAAGTCGCAATGAGGGTGTAAAATATAAGCTCAAACTAGGAGCTGAGCTTGTTGCTGAAAAATTTACTCTGTGAAAGAAGCCTGTCTGCCTAGTGTTCTGGAAGCACCTTCACTGGTTTTGTAAAGCAAGGGATCTGCCTGGTTGCTTAAAGGGTATCGTGCTGCGCAACAAAAATGGTGCCATAGGGCCACAAGAATCGCATGGAGTGAACGGTGAGAACTGCTAGAAGGTGTCAGAGATTCAAGGCACAAGCTTGTCCACCTCGTCATGGCTACAAGGGTCAATGGGGAAAGACGGTATATATAGTATTGTGTTCTTGGCTGTCCATGTCCGGTTCCTCTCTTTGTCAATGATATCCTGCTTAGCCTGGCTCCCCTCCATCTCTCGTCCTTCGCCTTAGAAGTGTTTGGCCACAAGTTCACAATACAAGTTTTCAAGTATCTACACTCTGGTCCTCCTAAAGAACTCCCTCATTTGCCTGCTGCCCAGAAAACCCAAACAAATCATTCATCAGGCATGGACCTGAGGGTTTCAATTGCTACATGTATTTTACCACCAAATTCCCTGATCTTGTTAGGGGATATTTGTGGAATCTTGAGAGAAAAGCGAGAGACCACGTGCCTCCTCTACTAGTGTGGTTTATTGTATTAAAAAATGGTCCTTCACGGAATTATATTTGAGACACCAGTTTGGTGTGATCCACATAGCTTTACTGAAGTCCCAATGATGGGTGTAAATATAAGTAAGCGTTGTTTACCTATCAGCCAGGATAAATGCCTTCATTGTATTTCAAATATGAAACTGTTTAATTGTATGGAAAACAGCCTCCATTTTCCGATCAGGGTATGCTGTGCTACGCATTTCCTTATTGTCCTTATCAAGCCGGAAGAAGGCATCTGATATCTCCCAAAAGCTTTGCCTGCTTCGTTAATTGCCAATAAAGGTTATCACTTGAACTCCACACTTTCTGTATCAATTGACTAAAAACTCTTTTTTTTATCTATATGACTTTGTGAGTTAGGCTATGGCTTCCACATGCAAACGGCACGAACGCTCCGCACTGTGAAACACAGCATACACCGACGACCAGTAATTGAAGTGCTCTAATCTGAACCCTCCGCCAGCAATACACTTCGCGGAGGGGGTCCGGACGCATGTGAAACCACCCGTAGGATATTGAAAACTGCTGACCAACTGAAATGTAAGTTGGGTTTGTGGTAACACAGCCAAAAATTACGTTAAAATTCAAATCCATATTTTTCAAATCAAAAATTGCGACCTTGTGTTGAATTTCCATAGGCTGGGGCAATGATTCATAAAGTCGAACCAATTTGTGAGATGTCGAATATTTTTGTTTAGCAAAATTCGACCATTTCGACCGTATTTCGACGTTAATGTTGCAAAGTCCCCACTAAACATGGTTATCATCACCTAAACTTGTCTGGAGATGTAGGAGAACGGGTTGGGTGGGACTATACTCCAAAAAAGAAAGATTTGTCTCTACCACCAAATAGTTTATTTGCAACAAATTAAGTTTCAAATGTAAGCAAAGTCAGAAAATTAATTGTGTCGGAAAATGCGAATAATTTCGACTTTTAACTTTTGAACTTAGACTTATGCAAACATGGTACATGTGCTAGAGGCAATACACTTTTTTTTTTCCAGGAACATGCTTCCTCACAACCCTGTCCTCTACACTTAACCAGCAATTTTGGTGATGATATGTACCAGTCCAGGGGGCTTTGCAATCAGCTCACAAGAATTCAAGCAAGAGTCGAAAAATTCGACCATCTCTACAAATTTGAGGGGGGGGGGGGGGGGAACCATCTCTTTCTATAGCAGGGCTAGATACAAACAAATTTTGTTTGGTTTATACACCAACCAACAAATATCTCAATGTCTATTATAAATTTATTTCCATTTATATATATAGAAATGAGCCTGTTTTTATGGGGTGCCGCTGCCCAGTCCCATCATCACACTCAGCAGGACCAGTCGGTCTCATTGCTACAAAAGGTTATGTGCCTCAAAGATATCATCAAAGCCCTTTCTCAGGTTAGTGAAGGACTGAGGGGGGCCGCAGAAGAACACCCAAAGGGCCACATATGGCCCCCGGGCCGCAGGTTGGGCACCTGGGTAACAAAGCTGGGCATAGAAGGGCAGATTCTTAGGCCGATTGACCGCCTAGGGTGCGCCCAAAACCGGGTGCGCCCACCTAGTCAGATTGACCAGGAATCTGCCGCATGTTGGATCGCACAGTAATCTGACATGCCGGTAACTTTCCGGCCAATCCCATTAGTCTGTTCCTTCATTCATTCCTATGTAGAATCCTGTGGACTTTTGGTTGTGTCTTATAGTAGCTCCTGTGCTCAGTGTTATTCCCTGAATTTGTTGTTGGCCCCCCACATCTAATTGTAGTCAAATGGTCACTTCAGTGTTGGTTCCTAAAGCAGGGTACAGACGGTTCGATATTCGAGCCGTCCGATGTACCCTGCAGCAGCGTGATGACGTCATCACGCTGCTGTCAGATACCGCTCTGCTCTCCTCAGCTCAGCCAAAGCTTTGCCTGGAGACCAGAGGTCTCTAGGCAAATATCTGACATTGGCCGCATTTATGGTCATGTCCGATATGGCTGTTTTTGAGCGGGATTGATTTGTCCCGCTCAAAAACAGAGATGGGTGCATATTATATGGGCCAGATAGACGGCGCTCGAAATGGCCATCGATTTGGCCCATATCTTAGCATCTGTACCCTGCTTTAATCTAATACTCGCCACTATCATTGGTATTAAAGTGTATGAAACAGTCTGTCTGCTAGGTTTTATATAATGAGTTTAGTGAACTATTTGTGAAGCTTAAACTGTGTTATCTACAGAAATGAGTGGCCTCAGTAAACGCTCCAAGTATGGTAAGTAGAGATGGTCGAATTTTTTTTTAAAAATTCGACCATTTCGACGGTTTCGACTTAATTGCAAAGCCCCTAAACATGGTATCATCACCAAACTTGCTGGAGATGTAGAGAAGGGTTGGGGGTACATTCCAAAAAAGAAAGTATGTCTCTAACACAAATAGTTTTTTCACAAATTAAGTTTAATTAAGTCAAAGTCAAGTAAAAATTTCGAAAATCGGAATTTCGACTTTAACTTTGAACTTAATTTATGCAAACATTACATGTGCTAGAGCAAAACTTTTTTTTTCAAATGTTCCTCCAACCCTTGTCTACATCTCCAGCAATTTTGGTGATGATAGCCTGTCCAGGGGCTTTGCAATCAGCTCACAAAGTTAGCAAGTCGAAAAATTCGACCATCTCTAATGGTAAGTCAAAGGATGCAGCAGTTGAACAATAGCTGTCTTTTCTTTTTCATGGCTCACAATGATTTGTTTCCAACAACTACTAATCAAATGACACTCTTCCATCATTTTCATTCTGTTCATTATAACAAGAGTTTTATTTTGAAATAGAGAAAACAACCTGTAGCTATGAACTGGAATGTTTCAATTTAAGATTAAAGGTTCTGAGCTATAAATATCCAGGAGAAATAACCTTTTATCTTCTGGATAGGTGACAGTTTATCACGCAAAAAAACTAAGCTGGAAGAACAATCAATTGATTGATGAGTTCGTATAATGCACTGCGTTACAGTTCAAAAGAGAGGAGAGCATATCTGAGATGAAAGACACTTCGTTTTAACACAGAGCTAGAGTTATGTGGGACGTGCTCGTGTTTATGTCAGCTAATTAAATCAGTCTATTTTTTTACATTTTAAATAATATGAAATATGGTTATGACTTGGTGCGTTGACAGGCTGTGAAATTAAAGAAGTTTAAAACTTTATTGTATTAGAAACCTTTATTTAGCCATGATTTTGTTGTAGAATGAGTTTGTTGATGATGCTAGATCCCAGGTACCCAACCTGCGGCCCAGGGGCCACATGTGGCCCTCTGGGTGTTGTTTTGTCGGCCCCCCTTGGTCCTCCACTTGCGGCCCCCAAAACTGTTAATGCATATGGCATAGGAACTTACCTGTTTACGGATCCTCTACCGACACATCCTCGTCTGGGAACGTCTTAGAGGGACTTGCTGAGCCTCCAGCTGAGCATGCTAGTTAACATACACAAAAGCGACTCAGACCCAATGAGTGACCCAGACAAGCGCCTAAGCGCCTAAGCGCCTAAGCGCCTATGCTTCCACTAGACTACTTTGATAATATCTATAAGGCACATAACCTTTGTTAATGTATATGGGCCTTTTTATATATCACCATGTGTAGTGGTCACACGCTGACCCAGCTTTCCTAATCAACCTTGGCGGTCCTACATGTTATGTGCGGCCCATTAGTGATGCTGAGGGCCGCACTTGTGGCCCTCCATGTCACCTCAGTTGCCCACCACTGTGCTAGATATTGCTGTTTAAGGTGCAGATAAAAAGAATACAAATTACCGTTATATGATCTTATGAATATGAACAAGGCTATGTTTCCGTCAACACATTACAATCAATTAGCATGTTTCCACATGCATTGATGTAATGCGTTGAGCTTAGTTGAGCTAAAATCAATGTAGCTTGCTACGACAACATTAATGCAACTGAGCCCAGCGCAAGTATGAGTCCGCTGACACCCATCCTTTAAAAATCCATTAAAAAAAAGCAAAAAATTACACAACATCACTTTCGGCCCTCCCCAAGTATCACTTTCTGGACTGCGAAGGAGCAGAAAAATGGGCAGAAAGGTTCCATGCCTTACATCAATGTCCTAACGCATCATAGGTGCATTAGATGAAGGGATTTTGGCACATTCACGGATGCTGTGAAAACATAGCCTTAGGTTGACAGTAGTGATGGCCGAACTGTCCGCAAGACGGACAGTTCAGCGGAGAACATGGGTGTTCGCCCTCCTTCTCGCCGGCGAGCAGTACGGGTGTTCGACCCGCTCCGTTCGCCGGCAAGAAGAAGACCACTATTCTTCCTCCGGCAGGATCAGAACCTGTGTGATCGTGCCGGAGGAAGAATCTTTTCACTAGAAGACCGGGCATAAAGCCGGTCTCCTAGTGAAAAAACCGGCTCGGAGCAGGAAGTGACGTCAGTGACGTCACATCCGGCTCCCTTACCCAGGAACTATGCGTTCCAGGGTGCGTTCCAGGGACCGGATGTGACGTCACTGATGTCACATCCGGTTTTTCCGGTTCAAATTCCCCGCCTCTAGGCCAGGAATTTGAATCTGTCCGCGAACAGGCGGACGGAGGACGTCTTTAGAAGTCCGACCCGTCCGTTCGCGGACAGTCCTGGCCAATGTTCGGCCATCACTAGTTGACAGTGACATTGTGTGCATAGGAGTTGACCAGCTAAAATAAGAGATTCCCTTCTGTGTATAGAACTATATAACATGCAACTCTCTAACTGGCTGGTCCCCATTTTCATATTCCTTATTCAACACCATAAATTGTCACACATGCCAATGAGTATCCTATGTACCTTCCAATATACTGGGCTCTCCAAAGTGATTTTCACCAAAAGCTCACAACCCTCAGGCTTATCTTCTGAAAACTGAAGATAGTGATCATCCATAACATGATCCAACTATTGAGTACTTGACAAAACCCATTGGAAGATGGAGTGGTTGCTCAAAATAAAGAACGAAAACAATTAATAGACCTTGTTTGTGGAAAACATATATATAAAAATCCCCATTATGAACTTTCCAAAGCACCACACACACAGCACCTTTCACAATAAAAAAGCTTTGCATAATATGCGTAATTTACCAGAAACACCAATCATTTTCCTGGTGTTCTTACCAGTTTTGGAATTCTTGAGCGCTCTGATACTGATCCACCAGTTAGGAAATTAGATGGGCTCAACATACCTGCAACACCTTCTGATTCTTTGTGTGTAGAATATGAAGTGTGGGACTAATGGGACTATTTGAGTTGAGATGACACTCAACCAGCCTCTTCCAAATAATATTGTCTTTAATTGTTTGCAAAAAGTGATAGGAAATAAACAGAAAAGAGCAAAAAGGATAGAAATCCTAGGAATTGTGTATGAATTATAAAGTGAAGTTTTTGTACAGCTATTTAATGTGTTCTAGCTGTCTCAATCTCCCTGCAATACCAATTTCAGCCACAATATCACTAGTGAGCACAATTGCCGTCAGTAGCAGCCAGCTACTTTCACACACATCTGGAAGGAGAAGGAGGGGCTGGAGGGGGGCTCTCCCTCTGGCTCCTGACGGCCAGCGCGCAGTGCGGGGAGCATGGATCAGGGGAGCAGACCTCAGGGCTCCGCTAGAGGGTTGGCCCAGGACAGGAGGGCCCCCTGAGCACCACCATCAAACCCCCCCCCCCCCATTTTCCTGTGTTTATCTTATACACTGGAACATACGGTACATGTTACCTTAAAGATAATCAGCGTGAACCATTGGACTACCTGAAGGCAGCGATACCGGATGGTTACTATACTTATCCGATATCCCTGTACTGTTCCAATCTTAAACGAATATCATAGGTCAACTAATGCTGCAGGGAGGACACAAAACCTCACGCGTTTTGCCCAGTGTCTGGGCTTCTTCAGGGAAAGAATAATCTTCCCTGTGTCAGAAGCAGTACAACAGAACAGTCAAACAAAGGGTAAACTCTCCTGGGAGGGAAATTGGCAGGCCTGGAGTCAGTATGAAGCAGCAAGGCAGGACCAGTGGCTAACAGGGGGACCGCCCATCCAGGGAGACCCGTCCCAAAGGGACAGAAGAAAAAGGGGCAAACTGTGCGGCACCAGCAGGTCAGTCTAACCATTCCTTGTACGTTAGTAACAGGAGACAGACAGGGGACACTTGCAAAATCCACATAGGGATGACAAATAGGTATGAATATATCTGATAACAAGTGATAAGTGAGATGGATACATATACAAGTAAGCTCACAGAGGATCAGTCCCCACTAGGGCTCAGCCTTGTGTCTGGCAAGAAACCTGTGGGCAATTCTCTGTATTTCTTTCCTTTTCGCTCTTTTTTGTTTGTATACTATGGGATGTGACACTTGACCATTACATTGAGTTGTCATAGCCCTGCAGATCCCCCAACCCATTTTTTACTTATACATATTATTTGAATACTTGCATTGATACTTGAGTGCCCCATTGATGCTATTGGAGTGCAGCACTGCCTGGGCTTTTATTACATTGAATTACATTCAGCCCCTATCAACCATATGTTTTCTCTAGTTCTATTTTCTGTAGAAGCCTCCAGAAGCTTTGTTCCAGATTGACTATAGTTTTTTCATAGAGCCACATCCAGCACTTCACATGAATTTCTTCTGTTCACTTCAGTTAGAGTGCTTATTGGTAGCTAAATCATGGAAAGTACGATCAATTTTTGCCAGCCGCAGAAAAAAATTCAAAAAGCATTATTGTATGCATTATTCCATTATTTCTTCCTCTGTTGACTAGCAGCCCAGCTTCACCTCTTCATTGCCAGTTGGGGGTTATTATGAGGGCGATGTTTAGTCTAATGAAAACAACTTTGGAGTGGAGATTGGAGATAAAACACAACTTCTTTTGGATTTGCCAATATCCGTATGATGGCATGTCCCCACCAGTCTATATTATCAGGTTAGTTATTACCCTCACCAAATCCAACAGACAATAAATGGCTTCTGTTGGCCATTACCTTCCTTAAGGTGACCATACACGTGCCGATTTTTCGGCCGTTTTTAGCCCTCCCGACCGATCCGGTCGGGTAGGTCGGTCGGGAGGGATTCAGAACTGTTTTAAAATCGGCTGAAAAGTCGGTCGGGTCCCGACCGCGGATGCCCGATTTTTCGGGAAAACGGCAGCTTGTATATGTCATGTACAAGCTGCCGTCATGTACAAGCTGCCGTCTTCCCGAAAAATCAGGCATCCGCGGGCGGGACCCGACCGACTTTTCAGCCGATTTTAAAACAGTTCTGAATCCCTCCCGACCGACCTACCGGATCGGTCGGGAGGGCTAAAAACGGCCGAAAAATCGGCACGTGTATGGTCACCTTTAAACAGTTCGTTTTTTTGTTTGATCATTTTAAAATACAAGCATATTTTAAAATACATGGGAAAATTTTTAACTAAATTTTTGCCCAATCGGTCACTGTGTGCTTTCATGGCGATCCATCGAGTGCTGCCCACCCTGAACATTGATTGAACATTGATCTGAAATGTCGGGTTTTTTTGATCTATCATTTGTCATTCAAGGTACGTTGGTGAAGAAAATCGACCACTTCCTGTACCATTGACCCATTGCTCCCTATGCAGCAGCCTTTCTGATCGATGGATTTTGAGGAATACATTTTCAAACGACCGACTTAATCCAATATTTTTTACGTTGATCGTATGGTAAAATCGAACGCCCAACTTTAGCTTAGCCTTCACATCCTTACATTCCATAGTTCTCCCATTTCCTTCCTTTGTTGAGGCCATCAAGTCTTTATTCATCTGATCCCCACCCATTCATGCTGTTCTCCTCTCACTCATTGTCTTGTATGTGTGTTCAATGTAACCATCTCCCCTATACGGAGCTGATAGAAGTCTGCAAGCTGACTCTGTACAGTGATCCTCCAGTCTAAAGCCCCCCATACACCACATACAATTACCATGCAACTTCTGTACAACCA
>CM070043.1:4699603-4718335 GCA_036250615.1 Ptychadena robeensis
GCACTTGGATAGCTCAGCCTCTGTTGTTGGTGGACCTTGTCCCGGCCCTGCATAGGGGGGCTACGCTTTGACAATGTATATGACACACAATGTGCATTACCTTACTACAGTGTTCCCTAATACTTGAAGTATAATTTAAAACATAAATAATGTCTTCTATCTATGTCTGATGCTGAGGGCCGCACTTGTGGCCCTTCATACCAACTTAGTTGGACACCACTGATTTATTAAATCTCAGTAGATGCAACCATTAGACCTCTGCAGCATTATCATTAGTATCCTAAAGCCAAAACAACAAAAAAATTACCCCATCCTTGGGTTACTGGAATTTTTAAGGCAGTGCACACATAGAAAATATATTTAATAATTATTTAATAACATAAATAACTTTATAAACATAACATTATTGTACAAGTTGAACAGATACATTAGCTGATATTTAGTCATATATTTTGCAATGACCAGGTCAGTTTATGTACAGCTTGAATAATAACTTTATGTTATTAAATAGTTCTTATATACATTTTCTACATGTGGACTGCCTTACAAATCCCAGTAACCCCATTATCTTTCCCCAAGGATGGGGTAACATTTTTGTTGTTTTGGCATTAGTATATTTGTTGGGGTGTGGCATATTTGGTCTTGAGGCATAGTCTTTCCCTTCTCTTCATCATTATCTTGTATGATTATCATTAGTTCAGGAGTAAAGCAATTTACTACCAAAAAAGCCTCTTAACTATTGAAGGATGATCAAGAGGCACCCACATGTAGGAATTCCTCTTCATCTAGGTGTATAATGTAGATCCCTATGAAATGAAAATACTAAAACTCTCTGCTAGTGTTTAGGAAAATAGCTACGGTCTCTCTGGAAGCTAGATTACCTAGTGTGACGTACAGGAAAAGGGCATGCATGCAAATGATGTGAACTAAACTACATTTGGCTTGTTACTACATCATGTTTCCTGTTTCTGTGTTTTGTTCCCAAGTTAAGCAGTCATATCCTCTCCGGCTTCCAGGAAAGTACATATGAAGGGATGCAGAAAGGGAGCTGCGCTAGTGTGGATGTGAGAAAAGCCAGGGATGTGGCACTCTTGGTGTCTACTGTTTGCCTTGTGGCTGGACTTGGTACCTGTGGCGTTTGGTGGGAAAACATTTTGCTTCCCGAAAGGTAATTGCTACACCGTCAACACTACTGCAGTGTCATTTGATAACGCAAACATGACTTGTGGCTTCAATGGATTTCTAGCAAGCATGAAAACTCAGAATGAAAAGCAGGAGATTGAGCAACTGGTTACGCTCTTTGAACGCAACAAAAACATGGATAAGCTTTGGCTTGGATTGCACCTACCGACATGTGTTGCTATGGACAAGACACTAAAAGGCTTTGTTTGGGTTTCTGGAGGAGATACTACAGAGGTCAGTGAATGGAATCCCATTCCCAAGCCATCATGTGCAACTAAAAAGAAATGTGTTATTCTGGAAAGCAAGCACAATACCTCCAGACCTTCAGCAGTCTCCTTGGGATGGAGAGATGTCAGATGTGAACGAAAGTTTTCATTCATTTGCCGCTCTACTGAATCTAGACACATTTTGGCAACAAAAGACATAGAAATGGTGACCCACTCTTTTACAGATCAATTGAGGACATCTACGTTAGTGACAGATCAATATACAACGCAATCCTCAATAACAACCCAAGTTTCAGAGACCTCATTCTCCAAATCAATTCATCAAGTCATTGTCCCATGTAGGACATTCCAGACTAATGGCACTTCTTTATGCACAGTCACTGTCTCCTATGAATGTAATGCTACACATTGCTTGTGTGGAAATGTAAATGATAACAGAGTACTGTATAAGCATATAACATGTGATGAAATCATGAACACAAGTTGTCTACAGCAATGTATCAAGTCCATGAACATCTCATGTTTCTGTTCCGGTCACCATGCTCCATGTGAAGGAGAAGACTGCATAGCTGAGTTGGCTAGTTCCTCAGAGACTCCAGTATCCTCAAGAACAGACCTGCACTCTGCCAGCAGTACATCTGCTCCGTTCATTGAAGATGACAATTTATTGGATCGATTGATAATTCCGTTAATTCTTGGATTGGTGGCTTTTGGGATTTTAGTAATGCTTCTATGGGGTGGAGTCCAAATGTGCATTAGGAAAAGAAAACCAAAGAGGAGAAAATCTATAGCCCCAGCCCCACCGGAGGCCAGTGACACGGATTCTACGGATCACTCGTCCAGCGAAGAAGAGGAAGACGATGAAGAAGAAGGGGAAACACAGGACAGGACAGAGGACCAATGACAATATTACACAACTTCACTCACACTTGATACGGTTATGAATCTAGAGTGTGAATACATACATGCTTGCACATATCGTCAAAGACTTTTACACTTTTTGAATAAATGAATGAATTTTTCTTCCCAGACATAGGTGAGTTAACATGTATGGTTTAATTAAGGCTATAACTGTATCTACGGCAGTAATCGGCCTTGAAGGTCATGTGGGTCAGGACTTGTCTGGCAAAAAGTGAGTAACATTGGCATTAGACAAATTCATTTGTATCACATTATTGTACATAAAGTTTAGAACTGCATTGTAAACTGTAAGTTTGTGTGTCACCCGTAAGTTTGGCTTTTAGAAATAAAGAAACAATGTGCCCAACAAGTTATATTAAAACCAAAGTCAGTATGTTTCAGTCACCATAACTCACTAGTTACAGTTTTCTTAAGCAGATGCAGTTGTGTTCATTTGACCTGAGGATCCTACTAGTAACAGAAACTGGTAGTAATGTCAGCCTGCTATGAAGGTACCTTTAATTTAATTGGTCAAAAGGTCCATCCAGATAAGCAGCCCCATGGGCGGTTACAAGAACCTGCATGGCAGTAACTACACATATTTTCAAGACCACAAGCTGCTCTTCTTGCTTCTTCTATAGTAATAGGCCACAGCAACTAGACTGTAGTATTATATTCTTATTGTTTTTTGACCATCTAAATCAGTGGTGGGCAACTGATATGGGGGGCCACAAGTGTGGCCCTCAGCATCACTAAAGGGCCGCACATAACATTTTCAATCTATACTGACTTGTATAAGTGTTTTATAATGACAGCAGGCCGAGCTAGAAAGCTACATTATTTTTCATTTTTAAATAACAAAACTTGTTTAAATGATACTTCGAGCATTAGGGAACACTGTAGTGTGGTGATGCACATTTTGTGTCATATATCTCATCTAAGGTTATGTGCTTCATAGATATCATCAAAGCCTTTGATGATATCTATGGGGCACATAACCTTTGATTCAAAGGTTACATGCCCCTATTCTGAGGTTATGTGCCACATACAATAATCCCCTGTTCGTTGGCGGAATAGTGGGAGCATAGGCCCACATCTTCTTAGAACGGGATATTCTTAGAGCAGAAAGCAGAGGAGAGGCGAGGAACTTGCTTAGGCGGCATCTGGGTTGCTGATTGGCTTTCATGTGTTCAGACAGAGTGAGTGCTTCTCCTCCTCTTCCCTCCCGAAGAAAATCCTGGGTGAGGACAGGTGAGTTACTATGCATTAACAGTAGGTTTCAGGGGCCGCAGGTGGAAGACCAAGGGAGGCCACCAAGGAACACCCAGAGGGCGCATGTTGGGCACCTAGGATCTAAATGGATTTGAAATAAATGTGTTCTGAATTAAGAAAGCCGGTAAGATGGCCAAAAAAGCCGGTAAGATGTCCAGAAAAACACGACACTTAGTCCAGTTTGGCCTGTTACTAATGAATGAGAAACTTTGAAGACAACTCTTGTCTCTTGTCTCGGTTTAGAAGACCTTACATTGAAGCTAGTCCAACTGGTATAAGTTATTTTTTCTGGTGGACAGTTATTTGTGTCGGTATATTCATTTGGAGGCTTTTAACATGTAAAGCCTTGAAGTTCAAGTCCTCTACTGCCGTGATTCCCAACCTTTTTCCCCTAAGGCCCCCTTTGCCTGTGTCCACGGCAAGCCAAGCCCCCAACCCCTACCCACATATGTAAAACGCCCACAAGATGGTGCTGCAGCTTTTTTTAAATTTCACCAGTCTGCATTACATTGATAGAGAAAGCCCCTCCCCCTATTATTTTCAATAGGACCGATGAAAGAATAATGCAGACACAAAAAAATTATGTGTTTTAATTCTTACCACCTCTGCCTACCTAAAAACATCTATCCCACCATTTTAGATGCTACATGCTGTTTTCTGAGTCATTACATTAGTATAGTATATAGCTCCTGAATCATATCATCTTCCGTTATGACAATAAAGTATTGGGACAGACAGGAACGTTTGATGAGAGGAAAGCCGTGTAATGGGTGGGATTTGGGAAAAAAGTTAAGTACCGTATTTTTCGGACTATAAGACGCACAGGACCAAGAGACGCACCCAGTTTTTAGGGCAGGAAAACCAGAAAAAAAAAGATTTAATAAGTTTTTACATTAATTGGGTTAATGCAATGAATTTAATGGATGCAATATTTAATTCAGCCAACAGGTGTCACTAGCAGCAGTACACTCTCAGCAGAACTTCATACTTCACACTGATCGGCAGAAGGAAGGGGTGGGGGCTGGGCTGTCTTCTGCTCTGCTCTGCTCTCCCCTTCCTCTCCCTCTTACTGATTCTGTGTCTGTGGGGGCAGCAGATTGATTGCTGTTCCCATGGACAGAAGAGATAGTTCATCTATACTTCTCTTTCATTGCCTATGCCAGTTCAGGGCTGGCATAGGCAATTACACAGTTCAGATGGGAGAGCCGGGCATCGGCCAGCATCTCACATCTGACAGCTCCTCCAGCTCCCCCGGCTAATCTCCGTGCCAGGAGAGCTGGTGGGAAGCCAAGGTGCGAAGCCGAGTGGTCGCGGATGTCGCGCATTTGGACCATAAGACGCAGGCACTGTATGTCCCCAATTTTGGGGGTGAAAAAGTGCATCTTATGGTGCGAAAAATAAGGTAATTATGTGTTTTTTAGGTAAAGGGATGTACAGTGGTGTATTTACTATATTTACATGTAAAATAGATGAATTTGGTGTAGATAACTTTATAAACATGTCCATGTGTTAGAAGAATGGCTTTAGCTCCCCATACACGCTTAGATTTTCACTGTGTTTTGTTTAGCTATGGAAGTGCTGCTTCCTGCTGTGCAGTACTACACCAAGGCTGCGCTTTACTGCTCCCTCTGTACAATACATGTCAGTGAGTAAACAGTGTGCCGCCTGTGTGTCTGGTTTCTTATTTTACTTTTAATAAACGTGACAGATAAGTGATATTACATTCCGTACAGATAAGGAAAAGAAGAGTACTAAACTGGTAAGGCCACCTCATTCTTGGTTTGCAACACCCTTTTTTTTCTAGTTGCCATTAAAGTCCCGGAGACTGCCCATCTCTGGTGAGGTAGTATACCCTTCCATTTTTATTTTTACATTCAGTACAGACGACAAATGTGTATGATATAAAGACTAACACATGCGTGTAAATGTCACAAAATAACATGGTGGTTGCATCCTGAACATGGTATCATCACCAAAATTGCTGGAGATATAGAACAGTGTTCTGGGAACATTCCAAAAAAATGTAGTCCAAATTTCAACTTGTCTTAATTTATACAAAAACTACATGTGCTAGTCCATCCACGGGCAAAGTGTGGGCGCGATCCGTGTCTGGCCTGTTGAGTGCATTGATGTGGCCTGTGTTGGCACCTGGGTGGATATACAAGATGGAAGGAGGCCTCAGCGCATCACTATAAGAATGACGCAGCAGCATGATGTGGATATATCCATACTGGAATGTGTAGACACTTCCAGATATTATATCTGCCCATGTGCAGTGGACTGTATTGCTTTGCCCATGTCTGAACTCTAGAGACAGCTTGTAAGTTTATGGGATCTTGTGCTCCTATATCTTCCGTTTGAGGGTGACCTACAGATTGCCAATAGGGTTTAGGTCTGGAGACATGATTGGTCAGTCCAGCACCTTTACCTTCAGTTTCTTTAACAAGGCAGTGGTGGTTTTGGAGGTGTGTTTGGGGTCATTATGTTAAATTACTACCTCAAGGCCCAGGTTCTAAAGGGAAAAGATCATGGTTTGCTACAGTATGCTGAACATCTGCTTCTGTAAAGTGTGGTCATCCTCCACAAGCACTATTGTCCTAAGCCACAGAGAGCATGCCTCATTCATTGATCAATGGATATTCACAAATGCTGCCCCCACCTATCTGCAAATCTACTAAACATAATATAGAATACTCTCAGAAGGCCATTCTGTGTCTCTGGGACAGGTTCACTTCAAAGTGTGATTTCAAACTTAGCAGTGATTACTACCATTTTATTTTTTTTACTTTCTATATGGGGTTTTACCTCATTCTGCTTTAGTGTTTGGTGCCTGCTGGTGGTCATTTCTCCTTTCCTACCAAGTACAAATTGTAACTCTAGGAAAGGACTCTAGAGAGAACAAAAAACTCAACAAAGCCTTCAATCCTTTGTACACAGTTTTGTACACAATTGTTGCCAATCGGACAGACTTTTAACCCTTGCTCTTCTTACTGAGCACTTCTAACATTGCTTGTCACTTCAGATGCGGATGAGAAGAAGGTTTAACAAGGACAGTCAAGGTTAAGTCTTGTAAAGATTTCTTTAACCCCAAGGCACATTCTGAGGCCAAACTGTTACATTCTATATTTCTATACTATATTATATGCCTCTTCCTGTGTTTTGTAGTACCTAAGCAGAAGCAATAATGTATTAAATATAAAAGATAAAACTACATGTCACACCAAAAAGCAGGAACTTTTTTGTTTTACTATTTGCTCGTATTGGTGGAAAAAACAGCATAACAGGAAGGTTATCCGTATGAGAGGTGACAATGAGAAAAACACAGCTGGGCTTTTCCTCCTACACAATCGAAGTTAGTATTGTAATCTATTGCTACTACACTATTGGTGCACACTGATTTTCATGCTGGTGCTGGAATGAGGTAAATAAAATATATAAAAAAAGGAAAAGAACGGAATGTGGTAAAGGAGCTGAAATCACGTAGGACCGGGAATGAGTCATAAAGCAGAGCATGTTGCCCTATAGTCAAATTATACAGGTCACCAGCTTGTTCTTACAGCCAGATGTTCTCTGAACTATTTCTGTGTGGTTGAGGTGCCATTGATGTGTGCTGCAAGACAACAACAGATAAACCAAATCCCAGCATTCAGTATTTAAGCAATCACGATCATATAAATCGCTCACAAAGTGTTTGAAATACATTTAAATTCACCTATGAGTGAATATGGGGATATTCTATTTCATCTTACCAATGTAGTGAACAGTAAATGGCACTTATTGTAAATTTTATTGCATTATTAAAATGCTTATATATTTATAGATCTTTCCCTAAGCTAGGGTAGTGAAAGGGCCTCTTCAATGATAGTGTGTAGGTTCTTTTGTATATATGTCATGCCCTGTACACTATTCCTATGCTATTCCTATTCCTATCATGCTCTGTACACTATTCCTATGCTATCCATTGTATATATGTTTATTTGGTGCCTGTCCCATTAAGGGTTGTGCACCTGCTGTTTACTCCAAGATGGATACGTGTCTAGACGGCTGTTCCTTTTTTCTGTTCTCCACACCTCACAATGTATCAATCCTAATCTGCCCTACTACTGGCCTTAAGCCAACCCCTCTGGGAGTCTATAAATGTTAGCTCCTGAGAACATTCTGGGCTCTTCTGATGATTACTGAATGATACAAGGTAGATCCTCCAGATGTGTCCCCGGAGCACCCATTCCCAGGTGAATTGTCCACTGAACCAGTGTGACTTCATGGCAAGGACTGCCTATTAGTGTTGAGCTTGAATATTCGAATTTTGAATATATTCGGCGAATATCGGCTATTCGAGAATTCACAAATTTCGCGAATATGGCGGCGGATATTCGCAATTTCAAATATTCGCATTGGGATGCTTATGGGCATGGATTGCAAATATATATTCGCAAGGCGAATGTGACCATTCATTTTAAAGGTAATTATGAAGCGATTATAATTGCGCAATTGTGAATATTCGCAAATATAGAATCGAATATTAGTAGAATTATTCGCGAAATATAGCGAATTCAAATATTGCCTATGCTGCTGCTTCTTTCTTGGTGTGAGAGCCTTCAGCCATCTAAGGTACCCATCCACGATTAAGGAGCAAGTTGGAACTGTAGATTCCCAAGATTGATGCCCCATCCCTGCCATTTGAGTGATGGTGAAGAAGCTGTAAATATCCGTTCCTGTTGTAAACTTGTAAACATCCCCTACTTCGTGCCTGGACCCTCCTTTTCTTGGTGCGTGAGCTTTGCGGCAGTGTGCTGAACAGAAGACATCCTTCTAACGAATCTGCTTGTGTAAGTGTGCACTACACATGGCACCCCACGAAGCTACACCAATACCATGCCACATTGCTATCTTAACATGTATAAACCTTTTTTGGGGAACTAGGCCTCATATCACCAGGAACTCGACCAGTTGGGACTTTTAGGGCTCCAAATTTAACATCCACAAACGATCCTGTCATCCAAACACATGGTCACATATAGATATATAATCTCTCCAGGGCTTTGCTTGTTTACCTCATGGACTGTGAATCCCCTCCTGCCTTAAGAATAATGCTGTTCAATTGAACACTATCATCTGTGTGTCAGATTATTGAAAATAGGGAGTTATGTGTGTTTCACCCTTATGGGGCTTCTTCAGGGAGAGTGATGGCTGAACAATTTCCCCGGCTCTCTCCCTATTCTAGTTAATACAGCAGACACAGAATGACAGTTAGTTAGAAAAAATGCTTGGGGTTTCACCCTGACAGCACACCAGACCCTCTTTTTAGTATAGGGCCTGGAATGCCTAAAAACACGAAAAGCATGGGGTCCCCCCTTCCAGAGCATACCAATCCCCCAGAGTATACCAAACCCCCTGCAAAAAACTTGATATTAAAGGGCACATCAGATATGCATATTCACATCTTGTACCTTTGTACCAATTCCCCAGTGTGTGGGTAAAATATACAGGGCCATTTATTTAAGGGGCCGTCTAGATTACCAAAGGGGGCACCAGGTTCTCAGATACCTTTAACCGAACTTTAATACACACCAGGACCCAGGGCATCCTGTGGGAGCAGAATAAACAGTAAAACGAATAACTGTACTGACAATGTCCCCAGTAAAACAGTTCCACTCAAGCAGTCCAGAACCAGAACTTCAGCGGACTAAGTCCTCACCCTCACAGACAGTGGTGACAGGCCTGTCAATTGAAGTACCGGACACAGCTACAGCAGCTCCACAGATGTCCTGGCAGGGGGTTGGATCCACCCTACCGGAACGGAAGCACTGACTGCAGGTGGGAGGGGTAGTGCCGGGCATATACCGTGGCGCAGTATACTGGCGCATGCTATTTCGCTCTCTGGCTGCACACACACCAGGGTAAAACTGGGTTGGCAGGTTAGCCTCAGTTGAGAAGGCGTAGGCTTGCTGACGGTCTCCTTCCTGGTTCATAGTACTGAGGTCAGCTCTCCCTTTAAGTCCTCCGCCTGCCCCAAGGCATTCTGGTCCGGCACCTTAAAGGTGACACTACTCCTGTCTAGTGACCCTCCCCTACTACAACTTCACATCCTAGGGAACAGTTTTTAGGAAGAAGGCCCCTACCTTACCTTGTAGTCTCACCCAATGTAGAGATACGGGGAAAAACCTGATACGGGTAGGGATGGTAAAATGGATGACTGCCCTTCCAGTGTATTGAATTGACAGCATAAATGATCTATTGCCGGATCTAAAATTTCTAACAACCCCCAGCAATTTTTAATAACATTTTCAGGGGCTTTGCAATTACTCCATGTAGGGGGGCGACTTAAAAACACTTACCTACTGTAACTTCATTTAATTTTATTGGAAAACTAAAAGCTTTTTTTTTTATTTATTCTTCGTTTGTAAAGTACAGTTATTAGCCTTTAATATATGCTCATTGTCAAATAGCTGTGGAATTTTTAGGTGCTTTAAAATGAATAAATAATAATAATATAAAATAAGCCTTTTTTTTACAAATTACAAAGGATTACCTCAGCTTTGTAAACCCTTATAATATATAGTATTGGAAAATTTAGTTGTATGCTGAATAAGTCACATTGCCTCCAGTCTTCCCATAGACTAGAGGCTGGATTGTGTTTACCCTTCTGAATTTAATTGTTGTTTGTGTGACAGGAACCAAATCTTCATCTTTGTACCATTTCTATAAAGCACTTGTGACTGTTTTATTTAATTAAAGACTAGAAGCATTGTGGAATATTAAATAGACATGCTTCAATAGCTTTCAATATCCATTGTGTTTCTGAAAGGTTTAAATCCAGAAGATTAAATAGGACATGGTGTATGAAGGAAAAACTGTAGGCTTTCCTTAAATTGAATCTTTCATAGTGCAGCAATGAACAATGTAGAGTACGGTGGCACAACGCAGGCTTCGAAAGAAGAAAACGCCTCTACATGCTCAATATTATATACACTGCTAATGCCAGTAATGAAGGGACCAAGGCCTACCATCATCCTGCAAGGCCTACCATATTCATGTAACCATGGAAGCCATAGCACAGAGGTGTCAAACCCAATACACAGTAGGCCAATAGGAAAAACTTAGACAATGACGAGGGCCTATGACATGCACATCAGAGTTACGTCAAAATCATGGGGGCACACATGGACTACACACTGTGCAGTGCATACTGTGTGTGCAGGCCATGCGTTCCCTCATTCATATGCATGCAGTGTGTGTAGTCCATGTTCTCCCCCATTTCTTGTGTGAATAGTGTACACAAAGGGATGCGGACTACACACACACTGCACATGTCTCAATGACCCCCTGGCTGGGTCACTCTGTCCCACCTTCCCCCTGACCTATCCTGGTAGCCCGGTCAGCCTTCCCCACAGCCCCACCTTCCAGATGCCCTCACCACCCCTCCTTCCTCCCTACTGTGACTTCTGCTGAGGTAGCGGTGGCAGATAGACAGATAGACCTGCCTTCTCTGCCCGCAACACTTACCATGCTTCTGTATTACCACTCTGGGAGTAGAGACCTACAACTTTGGGCATGCTCTGGGCTATAAGCGCTTGTTGTGACATCACTAAAGTACACCACTGAGCATGCCGGGGTTTTGTAGCTCCCTATTAAATGGTTTGGAAGCACAGAAGCACAATGAGTGCAGCAGGCAGAGGGCTGTTAGGCTATTTTCCTACAAAGGCAATTAATCGCCTCACTATTTTCACCTGTGATTTTTATTTATAAATCGCCCCCCCCTTATAAAAAAAAAATTGTGTCCATAGAGAATGAATGGATGTGATTTTTTGATCGCATCCATTTATGTCTATGACCGAGATCAGAAAAAAAATTGCCACTGCCCGCGATTAGAACGCAGGGGAGCTGTGATCACCGCCAAGAGTTGAGTGGGGAAAAGCCCATTCAACTGAATGTACCCAATCAACGGCGATTTCCCCATGCGATTAAGATCACAAGCACAAGGAGATTAATCGCCTATGGGGCAACATAGCCTTAAGCCCCCCATAGACAGGCCGATTCCCGGACATAGTTGCAGCCGACCAACCGGCGTGCTCGCTCCCGCCGAGCACATAAAGGTTGCTCGGCCACAACTATGAGGGAGCCCACCTTGAGTTTCGTAGAAAAAAAGCCGGCATGTCGGATCGCACACGGATCCGTCCTGCTGGTTCTTTTTCTGCACGATCCTGCTGCAGACTGTTAACTCGGAGGGGGAGTCTCCTCCCCCTCCAAGTTAATTGGCTACAGTCTGACAGGAATCATGTGTGATAGTGGAACACACAGGATTCCTGTCCTCTCTGTAGCCGACTGCTCACAACGTGGTGACGTCACCACGCTGTGAAGAGTCTGCTAAAAGTCGGCCATAGATCGGGACGTCTATGGCCGGCTTTAGGAAGACAGATCTATCCAATCTGCCACATCTACTTCAGTGAAACAAAAATGTTTGGTTGGTGGGCCAGATTTGGCATGTGTGACATGTATGCCATGCAGGTAGTCATTGAAAGCGTGAAGTTGCCATTTGCAGAGCCATGTTGATGGCCTAGTTGAGCTTTCTTTGATTTTAATAGTTTCCTATGTGTGTGAGATCATTCAAATATATTCCCACCAGGTGTTTCTTACCTGCAAATGACCTTCTGTGCTGAACCTCAAGCTAAGAGGATAAAATAATGCATCTATAATCAGAAGTATCAGAATCTTATAATACACAGAAAAGATATTTCCCGAATTTGCAAAAAGCAAAGAAAAAAAGTATTTGCTGTCCAGCAGGATGAGATGCCACTGGGAACTAGTAGAGCATGGCTGAGATGACATCAAATGAAGCAAAGATTAATACAGGCTTCCTTACCCAGTAGTTACCCATTCCTTCTCCTTACCCCATTTCTGATGCCAGATTATCCAATGTTGGCTCTAGTCATAGGCTTGGATTTAGCGTATATACTCGAGCATAAGACAACCTGAGTATAAGTGGGAAATGCAGTCAGATAGTGGAGTTTTCTAAATGAGAAAAAATAGAGAAAGCACCATTGCCCCTAGGAATTAATCAAACAGGATAAATCTTAGTGCCACAATATCAATAAATTTAAGAGAACACAGGATTATTATAATTACAGGATGGGTTGTGAAAGGCAATTCTTATTTTGGAACACTATGGAGTATTGTATCTGGTCTAGTAACCGGCCACTAGATGTCAGTGTAGAGTTTGTTATTGTTCATCAGCTGATTTTCCGAAGCACATAGCTGACAGGAAAGGAACTCAGAGAGATCGCAGATCGCAGCTGCCCTCTGAAGCATTCAGCATGGCGATTCAGGTGTGGTGAGTGGACCCCCCTCAGCTGACTTGAGTATAAGCCGAAAGGAGCACTTTATGCCCATTTTTTTGGGCTGTAAAACCCGGCTTATACTTGAGTATATACGGTACATTGCCAGTCCCTCTTATTTTGTAACAGTGGTCAGTTCTTGTGGCTTTGCAGTGGCTCAGTATGTAAGTATGTTCGAATCTCAGCCTGGGCGCTATCTGCGTGTAGTTTGCATGTCCTTCCCATGTCTGTGGGGGTTAATTAACATACTTTAGATGTTTTAGGGAAGGCAAAGTTTTAACTTGGCCACAATAGGTTCTTAAATTTGACTGGCTGCTGGCCAGGGAGCGAGCCATTACGGCAGCAGTGGTTCTGCACTTTCAGGAGCATCTGGCAACTGTTAGAGGTGTTGCTATTACTCACCAGAAAGCAGCATTTTCACAAAAAAATACAAATATTTTGACATGTGCAAGAAAAAATTATCCACACCATAAGACACACCTTTTGTAGGTGAATGTGCACATCTTATATTGGAAATGTGTGCCTGTGACCATATTACTTTGGTCAATATGCATGTTAAGGCTGCCATACACGGCACGGATTCGTGCCGGATTCCGGCGCGATGGATTCCGGGCGCGTGCACGCGGATCCATCGTGCCGGAATCCCCTGCAGCCCACCTTGCCCGTCCGATCGCACCCGATGGATCAGGGGCACAGAATCGGATCCGAGGAAGAACCAACCTGTTGGTCTTTTCGGGTCCGATTCTGCTCTGATCAGGGGGCGTTGCGGTCAGGGAGGCGATCCATCGGACACAGATCCCTCCCGGATCCGGCCGTACAAGGTGGGCTGCCACGATCGGATTCCCTAATTAGCTGATCGTTCTCACCTGTGGATGCCGGCGGAATCGCCGGAATCCATCGGGTGCTGAATCGATCAGCCACGGAATCCGTGCCGTGTATGGCTAGCTTTACTCTATTAAAACAAGATGTTACTATACAGAGACATTTTCATTCTACATTTCCACATTTGAGTCCCCTGGGACACCTACAGTACTTTCTTCATCAGAAATTTCTTAAACCTCGCTTAGTACAATATCTAACCAATTAAAAGTAGACATCAAACTTGAATCCACACCAAAAGTAGACACCAAACTTGAATTGTCCCTGGTTATTACATATCCTTCATGCTCTCCTAATGTGAAAGGGAGCCTTTCCATTTTAAGTGGTGGTATTCCTGAATGTGGCTCATGGTAGGGTTTAGTCACCAAAAGTTGTAACTCCGAGCTATACCCTGTGTGCCTTACCTGATCCAAGTGATCCAGCAATGTCCTCCAGCAATGTTCATGCTTCTGGGGATGCCTATGTCTGTTGGATAATGCAGGCAAACAGTGTGGGCATCTCCCTCATTTCCAATGTTATTACTGATGCCGAGGATGTGAGGGTTACCCATGCCATTTCCTGTACTATCCAACAGACGCAGTCCTCACATGCTCTGAGCGGGGGATTACCATAGCCGGGGGTTAGAGTGGGCAGAAAATTCAAACAGATTATGCTGTAATTATTTGTACAACTTTAAACAACAAGAAATATGACACAATTCTAACATCAGGGAGGTTAACCTTTTGCCATATGCATACCTGTCAACCTTCCCGTTTTGTCCAGGTAAGTCAAATTTTTTGTGATTTTCCCAGCCACATACCAATTTCAATAAATCCCGGGAATTAAGCAAGGAGAGGGCGTTTCTCTCTCTGCTAATGTCCCACCCCACACATTATCAGCACAAGCGGGGTGGGGTCAGTGAGGTCACTTCCGGCATATGGAACACGGAAGAACCACATTTAACTATATCAGAAGTGACTTCCTGTATCCCCCTATTTTTTTTTTAAATTGACAGGTATGTATATGAGACAAATGGGCTTTAGTCAGTTCAGGTCCACAACATTTCTGGCAGAATAAACAGGTTTGTTTGCAATTATTGAACAGATATACTGTATACTACCAACATGGAAAATGTCAACATTCTATACACAACTGTGGAAAATGACATCACTATATTAATAATAAAATAATAATACACTGTGTGTTCACATGTTTACAACCGTGGTAGGACAGCCTGTTTATTTTAACACCCAATGCCCTGTAGGGGCCCAAAATTGGACCTGCCTTGAAATCAGCAACACAAGAGAAGGTGTGTTATTTTACTATGGGGTAACAATATACTAATGTGACTAGAATGTCAAATTCTATTATTACATCATGACATACATGACTGTACATAGATCATACGTGTCAAGTTTTGGCATTAAAACTCCGGAGCACCTACAGGAAGTGGATCGTGGTTTTTCCGCGTTCCATGTTCCACTGATGTCACTTCCTGTGTCTGCCGGCCTTTTAGCTGATCTAGCAGGGAGAGGGCGTTACTCTCCCTTCTAATGTCCCACCGCGCTTGTGCTGATAATGTGCGGGGTGGGACATGAGCAGGAAGAGCAACGACCTCTCCCTGCTAGGTCAGCTCAATTTCAAGAATCTGGGAAAAATCTGGGATTTCTTGAAAAAGCCGGGAAAGCCACATAAAAACGTGACTTTCCTGGCCAAAACGGGAGGCTTTACAGGTACGACATAATATGTCTTCTTGGTCAATGTACATGGTGGTACCTGCATGAGACACAGGGCCTAAATGACTACTCAGGCAGATATGCTGGAGAAACTAGAAGACTTGAGATACTAGGAACCAGATAATACCAGAAACCTTCTGCATTTAAGGTGTAGTGACTCGAGAAAGGGCCACTGAAACTGTATGTATGGCGCTGTATATGATGCTATGTAGTGCTTTGTTAAGTTAGTGTGTCCCTTTAAGGGTTGTACCTGTTGTTGACGAGTTGCTGGAACCATGAGTCATGGGCAGGGCAGGGGTGTTTTCCCGGACTCTACTTTCCCTCCAAAACATAGTTAATGTGTTCTGCCCAGTTACAGGCCTTAAGCACCTGTCTAAGGACATAAACAGAAGCTCCTTAGAATATTCTGGGCTTTTCTGCATTGGCTCCCTAGATGACTACAGCCTCCAGTGCTTCATCTTGGAGAAAGTCCACAGCACCCTGCCCACAGGTCCCAGCAGCTTGGCAGCAACTATTGGAAACGTTTATTCCCAAGACTGAACCCCCTCCCTGCCTCCGGGTGATGGTGTAAGACTGTATGTATACCTCAAATAAACTGAAAATAGCCCCTACCTGCTGTTGTGGACCTTCGCTTTATTGGGGTGTGAACTGACCTGGTGAGAGAAAAGAGGACCTCCACCTCAAGAACCTGGCCGCGTGAGTAGCGCCATACACTGCACTCCCACGACATTACAAAGGAAAGCATGTGTAGACTCGTTCCCTTTACTATAGCATACTAAGCAGTCCAGGGAAGCCACAAGCCCATTCCTTTTAGGTAACTGGATGTGATAGGCAATATTCAAAGGTTAAAATTTTTAAATATAATTGTCTCCTTTCATAAACGTCGCTCCTAAATAAATAATCACATTAATAGTTGATATGAAATGCATTAAATATGCAGACATAAGGCAAATTCATTGTACAGTTGTTTAGCTCTGGAAAACAAGAAGACCTTTATGAGCAAAAACTTCCAACAACCCTGAAATCAAATCACCAGTTATGGCAAGCACTACCTACACTTGAATTTCCCCATGTATGTCTTCCTCTAACCTGTGCTATTAGTCTCTTGGTTTAATGAGATAACTGTCAGTAACATGTCCCCTGGGGGTTCATTACCATCTACCAACTGTTCAAAGAAGAATGACGTGGAGAACCATAAGTCTCTATGCAAAATTCTGATCCCAGCATTTAGGACTAGTAGTGGAGTAGATGAAAATATATATTTTTTTAATTAAGGAGGGGAGCTCAAGGGTAGAATGGGAATCAGGACCAATAGCTGCGTTATTTTGCGTTAGGCTTTAACCCCATAAGCAGAAGAGCAGCTTTTCACTGTAATCAGTACCGCCAAACCACACTTGTGATCTTTTACTTGATCCATAGGAGTAGGTGTTCTGATGATCTGTCCTACCCAATCAAGATGAAGTGCTGGTATCTAGTGATGGCCGAACTGCCCGCAAGGCGGACAGTTCGGCCGCGAACAAGCATGTTCGCCCTCCTTCTCGCCAGCGGACAGTACGGGTGTTCGACCCGCCCTGTTCGCCGCCGCCGGAAGAATCTGTTCACTGAAAGACCGGGTAGAGAACCCGGTCTTTCAGTGAAGACCCGGCTCGCAAACCCGGATGTGACGTCAGTGACGTCACATCCGGTTAGCACACCAGGAACTATGCGTTCCAGGTGCTGGATGTGACGTCAGTGACATCACATCCGGGTTTTCCGAATTGAATTTGTCCGCGAACGGGCGGACGGCGGACTTTTTTAAAAGTCCGCTCCGCCCGTTCGCGGGCGGACATGGCCAAAGTTCGGCCATCACTACTGGTATCACATCTTGGCAGGATCCTAATTTTAAGGCCCTGACGCCCTCACCCTAATCCCCAGAACCCATCACTGCAACCCCCTACCTTAACTCTTGATCCCCAGAACCTCACCCAAACCTCCTAATCCACAGTATCCCCAACACCCACACCCCTCAGCCTAACCCTTCACCCAAAGTCCCAAACCACTAACACTGACAAAGTATCCCTCCACAAATCAATAGAAAAGTGGCAGCGGAGATCACTCCCCCCACCCTGTGATGTGGCTACCAGGTAGCTCATCTCGACAGGTAGGTCATCGCCACTAGAGATGGTTATATTTCTTGACTTGCTAACTTTGTGAGCTGATTGCAAAGCCTCTGATCATTGTATCATTACCAAAATTGCTGGAGATGTAGAGAAGGGCTGTGGGAACATTGTGCTCTAGCACATGTAGTTCTTGCATAAATGAAATCATGAAGTCAAAATTCAGGTTTTCAACATTTTTATTTGACTTTGAACTTAATTTGTGTTTTTTTAAAGTATACCCCAGTCCTTTTGTAAATCTCTAGCAAGTTTAGTGATGATACCATGTTCAGGGGCTTTGCAATTAACTTGAAATCGTCAAAATGGGCAAATTTAAAAAAAAAATGACGACCATCTCCAATCGCTACACAGAACACCAGCTGGCTGCATGTGTCCCTAGCGCCAATGATGGTGGTTAGTGCAGCCACTCTCAATGTATTCCAGTGATGCCCACCCTACATCAGTGTCCCATGTCCCCACATCACTGGCATCATTTATGGTGCAGGGCACATGTGGCAGGCGAGGCAGGAGAGGAACTTTACAACCTGTTACCTACATTTTCCATACCACCAGGGAGAATAAAGTGTATCCAACCCTTCCCCACCCCCAAAAAATGGGGATAGGATCAAAACCCCAGGTTTTACTGTATTTTGAGAATCTATTGCAGACATACCTACTGTTTTCACCATGAGAGGAAGTCAAGTTAAATTTCTCTAACTGGAACATAGACAGAAGTAAAAAAGTTTACTTTTCTCTATCAATAGAGAAAGTCATGATCACACAGTCTAATACAGTGGTTCCCAAACTTTCCTTGCAGGGCCCCCCATTTTCTATTTAGGAACATTATCGAGCCCTGCATCCCTATTCAAACACAGGTTAAGAATGAGAGCCTGCGCCTTCCTGGAATACCTTCACGCCCCCCAGTTTGAGAACCACTTGTCTAATATATCTATGTTTGGTTTGATGAGGCTAATAGTTTACTTGCTTATTTTCCGGCGAATAAGACGACTTTTGAACACAGGAAAATATGTTCAAAAGTCAGGGGTTGTTTTATATGCCAGGTGTCGCCGGTGGGGGGGGGGGGGGG
>CM070043.1:4728563-4746783 GCA_036250615.1 Ptychadena robeensis
GAGTGTAAAGGGGATTGTAGTGACAGGCCTGGGGGAGGATTGTAGTGGTAGGCATGTGGGGGCCTATAATAAAAAATTTGCTATGGATCCCAGTCATCTTTAGTTACACCTGTGGGTCCATCATGTAGTCAGTTTATTATCTAGGGGTCTTAGCTTGAGGTTACTCCCGGTGAATGTGGAAAATGTAAATGATTAGAGCATTGTATGTCATCGTTCCAAGTCATAGGGTTACTTACAGTTGAGGTGCAATGTTCTCATCTGACATCATAGGGTCATCATCATTACAATTTCTCCTTATTCTATATTTAAACAAAGACCGTGTTTAGCTCCTCATCACAGACTCGTCAGGATGGATGGACATGGGAATACTAACAAGCCAGAGCATGAGCAGGCCCTGTAATTGTGGCATGAAGACGTCGCTACATGACAGAAAATAAATGACATGAACACACTATGGGACCCAGCAGCAACTCACACACACAAAATGAAATTATGAATTAGCTGCATGTAAATCTACAGAGCTGTGACCAGCTGTTGCTTTGAGTACCAGCAATAAAATGGTTAAAGCTTTAGACTAATAAAAGATATAAATGAATGTAACAAATAATTCATCAATATATCTAACGATCAACTGAGATGTACTTCTAATGCAAGCAGAGTAAGGACCTGAATATGGTGTCTATCTCTACCCTGTGACTAGGCAATAATGAAGCAGCACCGGGGAGCCAATCAATACAAGTCCTGACAGGGAATGCTATCAACTGGAAAAAAGCAGAGTGACCTTCATAAAATCGTTACAGTGATGCTTCTTTGTTACCAAGGAATAAAGGAAGCAGGTATGTACTGGCCATCTTCCAATCTGGAAGTTTTAGGACATCTAGAAAGGAAGTTCTTAATTAAATCTTTACATACCTCTGAGTTGTCACAATTGTTCAAAATCCTAAACAAAAAGTATACTTACCTGCTCTGGTCTGTGGCAGTCACTGCGTTTGTACCTGCGTGGATTACAGTCTTTTGACGGAAGAGAAGTACCTGTGAAGGTTATGGTGAGAAGGGATGAAAGGAATCAAAAAGCCCTCAACTCGAGCAGTGCATAGCACAATCAAGCCTTCTTAGTTTTGGGATTTGTGCTGGATTGGGCTGTGTAAATACCTTCTGTTTTAAGAAGTCTTTTGATGGATAATAGCTACAGTAACAAGTGTGGCCACCAGGGGCGCCAGATATATTGTTTTTCTATAGACTTGTTATTTTTGAATATTTTTGAGTGAGGAGGGCGAAATTCAGCATTATCTCATTACAGGTGCATCATTTTTATCTTAATTACGGATCGTTCCAAAAATAAGGGGTTTGCCAGCTAGGCACACATAATGCATTAGGTGAGTGTAAGTGTGCTTTAACCTCCCTAGCGCTCTGCTGAGGTCCAGATGTCTGTACCAGAAGCGCACCATAGACTTCAATGGATCGTTTTGTTGTTTTGTTGTAGGCCTGTAAAGCTAGCCATACACTGCACGGATTCCCTGGCTGATTGATTCAGCACCAATGGATTCCGGCGATTCCGCCGGCATCCACAGGTGAGAACGATCAGCCAATTAGGGAATCCGATCGTGGCAGCCCACCTTGCACGGCCGGATCCGTGTCCGATGGATCGGCTCCCTGACCGCAACGCCCCCTGATCAGAGCAGAATCGGACCCGAAAAGACCAACAGGTTGGTTCTTCCTCGGATCCGATTCTGTGCCCCCGATCCATCGGATGCGGTCGGACGGGCAAGGTGGGCTGCAGAGGATTCCGGCACGATGGATCCGCGTGCACGCGCCCGGAATCCATCGCGCCGGAATCCGGCACGAATCCGTGCTGTGTATGGCAGCCTTAACTTTCTAAAATATGTCCGTACAAGGGTCTAAAAGAGATCCTGAATATAATAATGTTTGAAACACGCAATTTTATTTAAAAAAATGACATAACTAAATAAATAAAAGTTATAATTTGAATGATAAAATGTCTAAATTACTTATTTGGTATAAAAGATTTCAAAACAGTATGTATTTATATTTATATTTTGTTCATAATAAAATGTTTATTCAATTGGAAATGTGTTTTGTGTGTTATGTGTGTTTCTTTTTACTTTGAATTGTATTGGATACAGTTATCACTGTATCCAGTACAATTCCCTTTGGCACCCTCTCTGCCCTTGTGTGATGATCACACCAGGGGACAAAGGGTTAACTGCAAAGGGCACACCTGGGAATCACACTGGGAACAGTTATCTCCATAGAAAATTATTCTAGTGGGATTTACTTGTGACATCATCACGTCACTGGGGGGGGGGGAGTGGGGTCCGCTCCCCTCCTGCAGCTTGTTCTTCAGATCGGAGCCGCTGAAGCAGCACAGAATGGTAAATCTAAGCTGCTGGGGTCCCGTTCTTCGCTGCATCTCGTCCATTGCAGGACTGATAGGACAGCGCTGGACAAGATGGAGCCATCAATAACACTATGGGTGTTAATGGGAGGTTCACTGGGGTTGGGGTGAAGGGTTCTGCAGATTGAGGGGCTTAGACATGTGGGCAGCAGTCTCCTCTCCATCAGTACCCTACTGCTTGACCCAGACCCAGTGGAATCAATTAATAGCTCATTGCCGGAGCACTCCAGTGCATTTCATTTCCACGCTGGGATGTGTAGCGACACCGCTCTCCCTTCATCCTACCAGACAATCTTTTTTCTAATCTATTTTGACAAGTCTAAAAAAATTCTAACCAGATCAGTTATCTGTAATGGTAATGAGCTGAATCCTGAGCTATTACTGGGGTGGAATGCCGGGGAGAAAATCAACATGTTCTACTAAAATAATTATTTCCCCGTCTGCTGTGGCTCTGTTATTTTATGTGGGACACGTGCTGGTAAATATAGGGGTGTAGTGACCAGGGTCAAAATTGTGTATATCACTTTAAATCTTCCCTGCATTCCTCAGTAGCAGGTGCAGGGATGACTAATGGCTTCTGGTTTCCCGCTCTTTTTCTGGCCATACAATGTTACTATTGAGATCTGCCTGGAGATAACTTACTGCCCTCCTCCAGGCAGAAGTGATAAATATACCTTCCTAGGCCCTTCTTAGCCAGAGTTGGGTTAGCTCCTGAACCACCTACAGCCAGTGCCGTGCAACCTGATTTGGAGCAATCTCCTACATTTTCCTGGGTTCTCCCGCAGGCCATCCCCTAGCAGTGCCCGGGACCAAGGACCCCCATCTGTGGTGACCGAAAGGGTTTGTCCCATGGACCAGGACTGCCTTCCCTCAAACGTGTCCGAGCAGATGGTTGCGGCTACCGGTAGGTGCTAAAGTTAGGCAGACGCGGGATTCCTCCAGGCTACACCTCACCGCCCGCTATTTCCTATTGCCATATCACTGGACTGTTCCTGGCCCCCTCACACTGGGACGTGAAGCCATTATTCTCCCTGCAACTGGTAGCAACTTTACTTGTAACAGTAGTTCCTCAAGTGTGTGCCCCGTTCCCAGGCTTGGGTTTGGTGTTTGGACTGTAAATATTCCCTATAGTAAAGACTGTAAATACCCCCCTACCAGTGTGTGAGCCTAATACAGTGTGTTTGAACATTCCAAAGAATCTGGTCGTTCGGAGCAACAGAATGCCCTCCACGACACTACAGGGGTTCAAATGTTTTATCCTTGTAGCGGGCAGGTGTCAGGTAGTGAACACAGAAACCACACATGGGTAAGGATAACAAGGAAACAGTCCAAAAGTAAAATATAATGGAACAAGAACGAATATTCTTGCTTAAATAGCAATGCTTCTCAGAGGAGACAGCCTTTGATTTAGGAACAGTCTCTGCACAGGCACGACTGGAGGTCTTCCACGTGCCAGGGTTCTGGAAGCCTCCTTCTTCCAGCCAGCTCCTCACTAAGATCCTCTATCTCAGGAACACAGGTGTCATGGCGGGTGACACCAGAGCAGCAGTGACACCGGTGATTCACAGGTGTGGACCCACTGGACCGACTTGCACGGTGCAATCCGGGGCACAGTGTCTAAGGGACTACCTGGTATTCACCAGAGCTCCCTTCAAAAAGGGAGTTGGAATTGGCTGCAGGTAATCCCCAGGTTGCGGTCCCCAGAAAGCACCTGTGCAAGATGACAGCTGAACCAATACGCAGTGCCAAGTGTTTAGGAGTATGAGTAGTCTGATAAACAAGCAGGGGGCCAGGAACTGGAATGTCAGGCCGATAACAAAGGAGGCTGGAAGCAAACACATAAGACCCAAAGATCAGACGACTTCCTGTCACCTGAGGCTCCTTTATAAAGGCCAGGAGGGTGGAGCCACTGATAGTTAATGCAGAACCATAGCATCTTGCAGGGGGAGCTCCAGCGCTGGAAACTTAACCCCTGGTGTCAAGGACAGTTTTAGAGCTGAAAGCAGCTACAGCAGACACAGATCCGCTAGTCTTGTTGGGATCTGTGACACACAGGCATCACGCCACCCCACTGTGTCTAGTCCCGTGGTCCACTTCAGTCCCTGTGTAAGAAAATTAATATTATGGAAAATAATAATCACATCTAATTAGGATATGAATATTAATTCAATAATAAAATCCCTTATGAAGGTTCGGAAGGCGGCCGTCAGTAAGAAGTTACACAGAACAATTGAGTACAAAAACATATATTGTGTACAATATTACAGAATGCTGCAACAATGTATACATAAAACATAAAATAGTACACTAAATATTACACTCAGGTACAAGATTACACAAAGACTCAAACAATGTATACCTGTCTCCCTGACCCTCCTGACTTGGCCTGATGTAAGGTCTTGGTGGACCCCTCTTATCTGCCCTCTTGGTTGCCTCTGCTGTCTGGACTGGCTGGGCCTCTGCTGTGTGGACTGCCCCTCCTTTGGTTGGCCTTGCTCTGTCCTACCTCTCTGGTTGGCCTATCCTTTTTTTATACCCAAAATCCCTTTGAAGTTCATATATCTAGAATCTTCAAAAGGTTTCCTGTATTCCTGGGTCAACTGTTGACACATACTAGAGAGGACATTATTTTGTTTAAAGACAGCTGAGTAGATAAGGATAACTCCACCCAACTTCCTCAGGTAAATCAAACATACATTCCACAGTTCCATCACTACAAACAAACCCATTCCATTACCCGTCCATATCATTCTATATAAATCTAATAATAAATTCTAATAATCTACACCTGTAATGATGGGACCATGATCAGGAGACTCCCCATTAAGTGTGGGATGCTGTGCTCGGAAGCCACCCACACGCCCCTATCTGGGTATCCTGCTCTAGGATTTCGGTCCTGACCTGCCCCTGACCTGCCACCTCACTTCCTGCAGGGATACTGAGCCTGAGCAACAAGAATCCGACACTTTTATATGTTCTGCACTCTGGCTCCCCTAGTAACATAGGAGTTTACAACAATCCCATCTTGAGATTTTTGGAGTTTCCCAGCTAAAAGAATCTCACACAAGGCGCCCACTTATGTAGACATAACTTATTGACTAAATATATTAGTAACAACTAGTGTTGAGCTTGAATATTCGAAATTCAAATATTTTTAAAAAATATCTGCTATTCGAGAATTCACGAATCTGGTGGCGGATATTAGCAATTTTGAGTATTCAAGATTAGAGATGGTCGAATTTTTCGACTTGCTAACTTTGTGAGCTGATTGCAAAGCCCCTGAACATGGTATCATCACCAAAATTGCTGGAGATGTAGAGAAGGGTTGGGGGAACATTTGAAAGAAAAAAATATGGCTCTAGCACATGTAGTTTTTGCATAAATTAAGTTCAAATTTAAAGTCGAAATTCTGATTTTCGAAATTTTGACTTGACTTTGAACTTAATTTGTAAAAAGACTATTTGTGTTAGAGACATACTTTCTTTTTTGGAGTATACCCCTAACCCTTCTCTACATCTCCAGCAAGATTGGTGATGATACCATGCTCAGGGGCTTTGCATTTAAGTCGAAACCGTCGAAATGGTCGAATTTTTGAAAAAAAATCCGACCATCTCTATTCAAGATATTATGGACTGGAAAGCATATGGACATGAATTGCGCCAATATAATCGCAATACCATTCATTTAGAAGATATTCGCAATCTGATGATCATAATCACAATGCATGGACATACATGCGAACTTCGTATTCACGAATATCAAATATCAGTAGAATTATTCCCCAAATATCACAAATTCGAATATTGCCTATGCCACTCATCACTAGTAACAACATTGGCAAGCAAGGCCACTTCTTCAGCATGATATTTAGTAAAGCAAGGTGGTCTGTCAAATATAATGCATTTTTAGATGTATAAGCAAAAAGCAATTATCATTACTTGCAGATTTCAATGTATTTGTAATAAAATAGGTCATATAAAAGTTAGTAGAAGTAATTAGTAATTAGAAGTAATCAGTATACTGATAAAAAGGATGTATATACTTCATCATTACATTGGTATATGTTAACATATTTATTAAGGGAAATAAACTGCCATACGTAGCCATACTAAATATATCAAAATACATTTAAATGTTTAAACTTGAGATACTTCTAAAGCCCCCCATACACTTTACAATTTTACCATATCATTTCTGTAAAATCAAATTTTGTTCTACCAAAACCATGTAATATGAGGACCTTTCTAAACCTTCCAATCACTATGTATTTTATCTGGGAGGACCCGGCACTACATAGTTGTTGGTAGATCTAATGGAAATTGTATGGAGTGATCTTAAGCTAGGCACACACGGGTAGATTTGTAAAAAAATTTGAGTACAATCAATCAATGTGCACGGTCACGGTGATTGATTGTACTCTAATCTGCTTACAATCCTACCTGTGTGTGGTTTCCGTCGAGCGGGTTCAATAGAGCCCATTCAAAGGAACGATTGAATGGGGTTCCAACATGTTAGAAATCTTCAATCTCCAATACTTTACATGAAGAAGAATCTTCATGTAAAGTATAGGAACAGCCAGTGCTCTGCCTTCTTCACACAGCAGTCCTCGCCTGTCAGCTCTGCTCGGTGTGGCTCAGTGTGGAGGAAGGCGGAGTCAGCACTCTTTATCTGGCTGCTGTACCGAGATAGGCAGACTGAATGGATTTCTGCCCAGCTTCTAGCGTGTTCGGATTCACATGCTGGAAGATGGGGAGAACTGCTACCCGGGGTCCACATTGAACGGGAATCAATGTGCCCATGTGGTGCACATTGATTTCCATTCAATTGATCCCCGATCAATCACAGCGTGGTGACATCATCACACTGTGATTGATCGGGGGTCGATTGCACGGGAATTTACCCGTGTATGGCTAGCTTAAAGGTGTATGGTGGGCTTAACTGATAGATAAGTATGATATTGTAATACAACAGTAAACAGGAAAATGTTAAGCAGGAATGCTGCCATCTTGGAATGCAGTAATAAATTAACAATATTGATTGTGATATATATATATATCAATTTAGTGAGACATCAAATAAAAAGGTCCCCAGATAAATTATCTCCATCAGAATATGGGGAGAGGAAGGAAGGATTAACCATTGAAGGTATTTGAACCATGAGAATGTCTGCATGAGAATGTCTGCGTATACACAACTTTATATAGGAATTGATGTTAAGGTGTATTGAATATGTTGTCCTTATTTGCAGTGTATGAGCATCCTTGATAAAGCCCTCTCAGAGCGAAACACGTGGGAGTACGCTTATAGCAAGAAACAAATAGACATTACCCCTGAACAAGGGGGACCTCCGTATGTAAGAAGGGAATGGAGAGCATCGGCTGGGGAGCCCGCCTTTCTGCTCCAAGGAGGTATTTTTTTAATATCTGATTGAACCTAATATATTCATGCGGTCATATACCTGATTTTAAAAAATTTTCAATAAAATATCTGAATTTTTAATGATGTATTTGTGAAGTTATTTTTTCCCTATAAACCCCCATTGGTTTCTTCTGATATGGGAAGAACAATTTTTCCTTTGTTCTTATTGCTATTCTTCCCCACAGACCGAAGCCTGTTTTGGTGGGAGGGCTAGACAAGTTCCAGCAGAGAGACATCGTTTTTCACAAACCCGTAAGCATACATTGTTTGGTATTAATTGTAGTTCATTTAATAGGGGCCCATCTAAAAAAACTAAAAAACGAAAGAGACCACCACACAAAATCCTAGAATAAAATTTGAGAACCAATGGTTTAGCATCTTTAAAGCCCCTGGAAGGTGGCCATAGTCATGACTGTTGTCTCTTGTGCATTGTCTATAGTCGATGTAATGAATTCATTATACAAATGGAAAGTGCAGTAAACTGGAAAATTAAAACCAGGAAGAAATTGTTTATTTCATTGTTCTTTCCTCCTTGTGCTTCATCCAGTGGCTGTCCCAGACAACTCTACCACCCTAGGCAATAGCCAATAATGAATAAATTGATCCTATTGTCAGGTTTTATCATACATTCTAATATTGACTTCTGTTCACCACTATTAAAACGTCATGTTGATTGTTCTAGCGTTGACTGTAGAGATGGTCGAATTTTTTTTAAAAAATTCGACCATTTCGCCGATTTCGAGTTAATTGCAAAGCCCCTGAACATGGTATCATCACCAAACTTTCTGGAGATGTAGAGAAGGGTTGGGGGTATACTCCAAAAAAGAAAGTATGTCTCTAACACAAAGAGTTTTTGCACAAATTAAGTTCAAAGTCAAGTAAAAATTTCGAAAATCGGAATTTCGACTTTAACTTTGAACTTAATTTATGCAAAATGTACATGTGCTAAAGCAACACTTCTTTTTTTCAAATGTTCCCACAACCCTTCTCTACATCTCCAGCAAGTTTGGTGATGATACCATGTTCAGGGGCTTTGCAATCAGCTCACAAAGTTAGCAAGTCTAAAAATTCGACCATCTCTAGTTGACTGCTGTTTTGCTAATGTTATAAGGCACCTGAGGTCTCTCAATGTATTTATTAAAGTACATCTACAGTGGGTTGCAAAAGTATTCCACATTTTGACACATTACAGCCACAAACATGTTATAGTCAGGGCTCTTTATCTGTGGCAAGATCTGAAAACTGCTGTTCACAAACTGCTGTCCATCTAATCTGACTGAGCTGGAGCTGTTTTGCAAAGAAGAATGGGCGAGGATTTCAGTCTCTAGATGTGCAGAGCTGGTGGAGACATACCCTTAAAGACTGGCAGCTGGAATTGCTGCAAAAGGTGCTTCTACAAAGTATTGACTCAGGGGGCTGAATAATTATGCACACCCCACTTTGCAATTATTTATTAGTAAAAAATGCATCTATGTTTATACAAACCTGGAGTCTTCTGGTTAATCTAGTGTTTGTTCTCTTGAAGAGCCCTGGCTATAACTGTTATCTGACTTTTCCAGATATGTAGGATAGCATGCCTCTTGCTGTGGGATTTGTTTCCTGTTGCTAATCCTCAACTTGCTGAAGAACACAGTCATGACATAAGAGTTGGCAAGAAGAATTAAGCTAGCCACACACGGTTCGATTTTGGTTCAATCGATGCTCGATTAGATGAATTTTTTCATCGATTGAACGAAAATCGAGGAATGCCCACATGGTACGATCGACGATAATTGTTCGATGAAGGCAGAAAATCGAATCGAATTTTGATCGGACATGTTGGAAAATCATCGTCGATTGTGCCAAAATCGTTTTATAATCGATGATGTTTGTGGTGTTTCTCCTGGATCGATTAGATTAGATATACATAACATAGACCACTTCAATCGGGAATTCAAATCGACGATTTTAGTAATCTTTTGGAATCGAAATCTCACCACAATCGCAAACTCAATGTGGGGTGTATGTTGATGCGATTAAGATCGATTTTCGATTAGACGATTGAATTCCTCGATCTAATCGAGCATCGATTGAACCAAAATTGAACCATGTGTGGCTAGCTTAAGTGTGTACTGGGTTAAATCGCACCTAGAAATGTCAGGCAACAGCATAACCCAATCTCTTCAGGAGACCAAATATTTCATAGCTTGCGTATTCTTTTTTAAAATAAAGGTAACGGGGTGACTTGGCAGAGTTGGCAGGGATGACAAACAGGAAGTCTCCAAATATCTCTCATAACATGTTTACTTTGATGGATAAATAGGGAGATATTAGTTGTCTCAGACCATAACAGAATAACAAAATCATACAAATAATAATAATAACACAATTGTATAAAAAAGGAATCAATATGAAAATACATTGTAAAACAAGGTGGTTGGCTTTATCAGAGTTGGCAACACCACATAACCATTTCTTCTGTGGTAAACCACTGACAGCATTTTGGGTTGGCTATGATACATGGTACAGAAACAATGATCTCATATTATTATTTCCCTTATCCACAGTCACTGTCACATCAGGACCACACTTTTATAGAAGCCAACATGAAGGAACGCTGGGCCGTTGCATTATACACATCAAGCATTGTTATCTGTAGAGTCAATGTCACAAGGGGACAGGAGTAAAGCTAGCCATACACGTGTCAATTCCCGAGTGATCGATCAACCATCCGATCGATTCCGGTGAAGCCACAGGCGTTGATCGATCGACCATACAAGTCTGTGCCTACCACCTTAGGGCACCGATTCCTGGACGATTCTGTTACCAGTCGATCGATTCACAAATGTCAACGCCCCTTGATGTGGGCTCAATCGATCAGAAAACACCAACAGGTTGGTTCTCTGGCCGATCCGATTTGGGGGCCATGTCGATCGGTCAAGGTGGGCTGCACTCGATTCCTCACCGATCGATCGGCGTGCACGCGCCTGGTGCTCGATCGGCCAGGAATCGTGTGGGAAATCGACCTGTGTATGGCCACCTTTATCATGACCAAAGGTCTCCGAACACACAAGAACAAAAGCCATTTTCTGCTTTCATAACTGCGTTTATATTTCAAAGTGGTATTATATCATTCAAAAACAACATCTCATACTTTGACATTTTGAGTACATTAATAGATTTTTTCGATTTAATAAGAAATGAAGAATGATCAAGATACCATGGTTAAGGTTTTAGGATCAACCGATGACAAGAGTCCTTAGTTTTTTTGTTCAATCAACTGCCAATTCGATTTTTTGTTCGTTTATTTATCAAATGTAACACGCTTGATAAATGTACAAATATCAAATGAAAAAACATTGAAAAAACTATCAATTTTGAAAGTGTGGCAATCATTGTGTCCAGCCCATTTTTGGAGTTTTGTGTGGCTTTTATGGGCTTGTTCTAGAACACACAAAGGGAATAACCATGTGTATAGCAATGCATGTGTTACTGCAATACTTTTCTATGAGAAATAATTGATTTTCTGGAAACATTTCTGGGGTGCCAACAATTGCAGCCAAGACTGTATATCTACTAGCTCTTCTCTGCAGAAGTTGACCATTTATGGTGGATATCTTGAGTCCAACAACACTGATTGCTGATATTTCATATGATTTAGAACATAGCAAGACACCCCAAGAACTGTACAGGCTCAACAGAAAGTCACCTAATAATGACCGCTAATGAATGTTTCAGGTGAGAAAGTTACAAATGTCTATGAAACCTAACACAGATCCATATGAAGTACAGCCCAGAAGGTAGAAGACATTAATTTAATATATTGCTTAGGGGTATTATGTTAATTTTTAGTTCCTGTACCTTAGCCAATAGATATATAATTTGAGTACAAAATCTAGAGGGAGAGGTGTACAGTAAAGTATGTTGTGCCAACCCTAAAAAGCATAATATCAAGGATCCCTACATAAGGACTAATGCCTGCCATACACCCACAGATGGGTGCCGACAGACATGCTCCGATATGCAGACGCGCACGCCCGTCGGTCAGGTGAAAAATCGGCCGCTTATCGGCATATGTATGCCAGGCATTAGCCTCTCGAACCTAAGATGGGTTTTTTGGGGCACCCCAGGTGCCCCAAAAAACCCATCTTAGGTTTTTAAAGGCTTAGTCCTCATGTAGGGATCCTTGATGATATATAATTTGAGCCCTGTATTTGAGTGGACAAAACCCCCCAAACCTTTTAAAACTAATAGGTTGGCATTACAGGCACAAAAGTCACATTCAAATTTTATTAGTAAAAGGTCTTTATTCTTAAGTGTTTTGGACCAATACTGCGGTAAGTTTAAAATGTTATATATTTTTGTATATTTGATGTAGCTGTCATGTGGATTATTGTATGTACACTCTAAAGTTAACTTACCACAGTATTGATCCAAAACTCTTGTTAAAAAAGACGTTTAACTTAAACTTAAATTTTCATGTGACATTATGTGCCTGTAATGCCAACCTATTTTGGGGGGTTTTGTCCACCCAAATCCAGGGCTTAAATTTTCTCACTAGGGAAGATATGTATCAGCTGATCTCCTTCCCTTATCTTGCACTCATGAGTTAATAGCTCAGTGACTGTCTGGTGAGGATATTTAAGATTTTTTTTATAAATTATATGTATAACTATTTTCCCTGCTGCCACCTCCTTTATCTTTTTTTTTTTTTCCAAATACCTCCTTTATCTAGCATTATGGTCACATTATAAAATGACAGACATATTCCAGTTTGTTGCTAGCATTAGTTTTTGTTTTCATTAACAAACTGAGAGCCATTTCACAGTGCTGCAGTGTGGTTTTTGGATATCCAATGGAAGCACTTGCAGTAATTCTAACCATGTTACCGGTAAAACCCAACATTATCACTTTGCACTGAACTTGCGGCTCCCATACACATGTATGGGAGACTTAAGCAGGGAACAGACGACTCGATTTTGGAACCAATGTTCCCTGCAGCAGCGCGATGATGCCATCACGGTGCTGGCAGATATCGGCGGAGCTGAAGAGACAGCTCTGTTGTCTCTCCAGCTCATCCGATGCCCGCGGTTTCCATGCAAAGCAACAGGGATCAGCCATATTTAACGGTCATGTCCGATATGGCTGTTTCATATCAGATGTGGCCATCCCTGTTTTCGAGCAGGATTGATTGGTCCCACTCGAAAACAGGGATGGCCACATCTGATATGAGCCAGATAGATGGCCGTGAGTGCGAACGGCACTCGAAGCGGCCATCCATCTGGCCCATATCTTCATGTGTGTACCCTGCTTTACACTGTGTCCCCAATACAATTTACAGTAAATGCAAACATGGGCCTGTGTGAAAGGTACAATAGGTATGGAAACCTTGCAATAATGCTAGCCTTGCTATATTGCGTTACTCTACCACACAGTAGTATGAAATAGTGTTGAGGACGAATATTTGAAGAATATCGGCTATTCAGGAATTTGAAAATTTCACAAATATGGCGGAGGATATTCACAATTAGAATATTTGAGATATTATGCACTGGCCAGCTTATTACCATGCATTGGGAATATATTATCGCAACGCATAGCCATACACAAGAATTTCCCATTTACGGATATCAAATCAAATATTAGTAGAATTATTCACAAATTTTTACGCTTTGAACAAATAGAGCTAAGGTGGGATGAGGTCACAATATTTTTGAGGGTGTGCCCTAGCCGAAATAATAATAAAGGCAAATATAACTAAAATGAGTATATCTTACTTTTGTATGTCAAGACACCGGTATGCCGTCCTGGTGTGTATCCATTCAGGTCTGCCAGTCAATCCAATGGGTAGGGCCCTGTGAATAGCCCCCACTTCAGACGGGGCCCTAAAGTTACCCCACATCTCAGCCCCAATATCATCTAGCATGGTAGGTCCCCTTTTACTGGCTGAGACAGTAGATATTGTGAGAGGGAGTGGGGTTCTGTTTTTGCCCCTCCTGGGCCAGTTCATTTCTCCCTTTATCTCCTGGTATCCTCCCTCTAGACCCTTAGCGCCCAGGGGACGCTCCCACATCTTAGGGCGGTGAGGGTGAATGCAGCTGGGGGACTCTCCTCCCGCCTGAAGTGGGGGCTATTCACAGGGCCCTACCCATTGGATTGACTGGCAGACCTGAATGGATACACACCGGGACGGCATACAGGTGTCTTGACATACAAAAGTAAGATATACTCATTTTTGTATTTATTTTTGTGAGTTTCTTGTATTAGTCCAATGTAATATATGATACTGATGAGTCTCGGTCTGACCTATGTGCCCGCAATGCCGCCTCTCTAGAAACAAAATAGGCTTGTTCCACTCTCTGCCTATATATTAGGGTCTACGTATTGCTTTTATGATTTACACTTTGTTTGTCACTTACGTAAAGCTCATCCAAATCTATTTAACAGTCCCCAATTCATACACAGACAATGCTGCTGTCCAAGGCTGGCTACATTTTGTTCTGCAGAGATACAGTGAATGAAAGGAAGTGCTCATTTGGGCAATGTTTCAATTCGCTCATCTTTATCTTTTTAATACATTTAATACATTTTGTAACTTGAACAACAGCCAAAAAAAAAGGAAAAGACAGATTCACTCTTTTGTTGAGTATTTTTAATTATTCACGTCTGTAGAAACATCATTTGTACATCTCACTTACAAATCAATTGCAGCCATTAGTGTCCTACATGTTTAATTGTTTTAATAAGGTATTTTCCCAAGTGACACCTTCTCCCATAATTATCTGTGCAATTTCAGCTCCTGAATTAATTAGTTGTTCAAGCAGAGTTTGTAATTGAACAAAAAAGTAAAACTACATTGAGTTAAAGAGGGCTCTATATTATTCTAACTTCCATATTATTAAATGAGTAGTAAATCTTACTAAGATCATGGAACTAATAAGAATGCGTAACGTATCTAGACTATGCAATGATAATCCAAAGATGTGGTCTTGCGCACTGGGTTGGCCATCAGTTATGGATTGTCCAGATAGTAGAATATGAAATATTGTCTATCCAGCCAGTGGTCATGGAAAGAAAGAATCAGTATAGAAATTGTTAAATCTAAAGCTAGCCATACACGGGTAAATTCCCGTGCAATCGACCCCCGATCAATCACGCTGTGATTGATCGAGGATCAATTGAAAGGAAATCAATGTGCACCACATGGGCACATCGATTCCCATTCAATGAAGACCTCTGGGTAGCCGAGTTCTCCTAGCTGGCTTCCAGCATGTGAATCCGAACAAGCTGGAAGCTGAGCAGAAATCCATCCAGCCTCTCTCCCCGTACAGCAGTGCTGGAGGAATGCTGACTCCGCCCCCTTCACACAGCCGTCCTCGGCTGCTTGCCCTTCCCTGGGTTGTTTTCACAGTCACCAGCAGGTGGCTCCCTGCAAGCCTGGACTGGTTGAGGTGTCTCATCCACCCATTTGGTGCTGAGCATTTTCACTCCTTTGATTTTTCTCCTGAACCCTGAACACTTGAGAATTTGAACTCTGGACTATTTTGCACCTGTTTGATTGTTCCTGTCTTGTACGTTTGTAGTGGCCCGAGAAACGGTCACTTAACTATATATTTGCACTGTGTAATATATGCTGTATATGCCATATAATGTTGTGTCTCCCTGTAAAGGGTTGCACCTGTTGTTTACGAAAAGCTGGTACCATGACTCATGTATACTTTAATCCTTCCCTCCAAAATGTAACAAATGTAGTCCTGCCCAGTACCAGGCCTTATGCCTGCCCCATTGCTAGGACATAAATAAAAGTCCTTTAGAAGCTTCTGGGCTTTTTCCTGTTTCCTCCCAGCTTGTACCTGGCTCTTCTGACTCCAGAAGAGAGCGACAGGCCTCCAGCGTTACGCTCTGGAGAAGGTCCCTAACACCCAGCTATTGGTCCAGCAGCTTGTGAACAACGCGGTTGAAACGTATATCTCCATGCCTGAACCCCATATCTGCCTCTGGGTGATGGTGAAAGCATGTATATATTCCTAAAAGAAACTGTAAATAGCCCCCACCTGCTGGCGTGGATCTTGGAGTTATTGGGCTGCAAGCGGAACGTGGTGATCGAGCAGAGGACATCCACCTTAAAGAACCTGGCCGTGTGGTTACACACACTACACTTGCGCGCCACTACAAGTTCACAATAAACCCCTTTTGGTTCATATACCTCTGTCTGGATGTCAGTGTGTGCTGCCTGTCTGGTCGCCCCCTCTGCTCTGGATCCTGACACATGTCCACAGAAACAATCAATAGCACATTGGCACAACCAGAAACATGTCCACAGAAACAATCAGTAACATTCTAAGAAAAACAGAAACATGTCCATATGCTATCATATCACAAGTAAAATATAGGGATGGGGGGGGGGTCAAAGTTGTTTTGCCCTATGTTGAACATTCTGGGAAAGCAGTTTGTAGCCAGCAAGCACAGTCGCATCAGAAGACCATTCATTGTATACTGATATGTGTAGACTAATGTTAGGTCCATACAATATATGTGTGTGTATATATAGTGGTAGCTCCCCAATACTTCTGCAGGGCAAATGCTACCCGACCTCCTTGGTGCTCTATGTCATGGATTGTCTGGCCTTCCTTGAACAATGGAATGACCCCATGGGGGTTTGGTGAGAAGTTTGACAGTAAAGGTAACTCTGTATTTATCAATATAAACCATTGGGTGTCTACTAAGTACACTGCACCACTTAACACCCAGTTTAGAGGATTTTCATCAGTTTTGACATGTTGCGAGCTGTGTTAAACACACATTCAAAGGCTTTGCAGGTGCAAACTACTCATTTCGTGGCAAGCACTCAAGGCTCCCGCTGTACTTGATAGATTTTGATTACATACACTCAGCCGTAATTTGTTCAGCAGTTAAACCAATTTCCTGACAGGCAATGCAATAAACTTCACGATGATGCGTTGAACAAAGGCGACATTGTCCTTCGTTTCTGCCAATTAATTATTAGAGATATTCCTTTACGTTCCTTTTACTTAAATAGGAGCGGAGGTTAGAAGCGCTAAAGACAGGACCCGCAATGTAATTCATGTCTGGTATAACATGAAAGCCATTCCAGCAGAGGGGCAAACAATCATTTATTATTGGCTTGTAGGGTAAACACAGTGGCCTTTATCAGGGTACAACATGCGACAGTATTGTCCTCTATTTACTAATTGTTAATTAATTGTGCAGTAGGTTGCGGCTAGCTAACCAGCAGGTGGCCTGGGAAGATCATTAAAGCAGAAGTGTTTTGCCTTTCTGGAGCTTGTGTTTTATTTGAACATAGGGTAGTTGGGGGGGGGGAACAAAAAGGATTCCCCCTTCTTGCCCTAGATAGGTTTCCCCTACTTAGATTAGGGGCACGGGGACTTTAATGGCCATCCTAGGTATTTGCAGTAATGGAAAGTAAACAAATTCATGTATAGAAATGTTTCCATTTCCAAATAATTTATTGTCCATAAAAGTCCAAAGGTCAAAATGAACTCCAGTCAACAATAGTGGTGCTCAACCCGCTTGCGGTTAGGCTGAACACGGGAGATGGATGTATCCATTTGTATTCCAGAACCCCAACGCACTTCCTCAGGGGGTCCACATCACCGAAACACAAGAGCCCGAACCAGCCGGGTATGGAGCAGGGATATCATACATGCCAGAAACCAGGGAGGGACAGAGAGCCACGGATCAATGGGTTCAATACATTTATCAGGTCATGTATATTAAACATTTGTTACAAAGGTTGCTTCTATGGTAGGTGGAGTGTGTCACACTCCAGCTTATGAGATGGGGAAGCTGGAGTGTGATCTTCTGGAAGGGATTTTCCGATAGTAAAGTTCCTATTCTAGATACACACCAGGAAATTATGAGAATTCCCTCCAAAAAAAAAAAAAATCACCTCTTAAGCCTGGAAATGCGCATGGTTCTCTTTGTTGGATCAGGGCACTTTCACACCAGCTGCGTTGCATCGCCATTACTGCAAAACTGCGCGCTGGCAGGTTTCTCATAGGATCATTCACACTTCCATGCATTTCATTATGAACTAATGCACAGCACGCCCTGCAGCACGCATTATTTTACTTTAGACATGTTTCTAAATTCTCTCTGTTAAGGTAAAAGTATGTGCGTGCGCTCTAAAAGTTAATGAGGTCGCAAACCCGTCAATGGAATGTACCACCTTCTACAAATTCAAAGATTTTTCAACTCTGTCAAATGAGATTTTTCAACTCTGTCAAATGAGGAGATATGAGACATGTTCCCAGATTTTTTTAAGTTTTTCTTTTCTTATAGGGTTCAATTTTTTCCAACACACTAGGGTGCATTTACTATTTCAGTTAGCACACCTCCAAACCACGTAAGTATTCTGTAAAGCTG
>CM070043.1:4750099-4767124 GCA_036250615.1 Ptychadena robeensis
ATCTCAAAGAACCTGGTCGTTCGGAGCAAGCAATATGCCCTCCGCGACACTACACATGCAGGCTGTGATCCCATTGGGTGATTCATCCTGAAGGGAGTTCGGGATAGTATCGCTCAGCAACAGTTGGTTGCTGAACAGTGTTTTATTTCATTTGGGTTATGGGGTTGTAGCGCCGTGCAAGTATGTGGTGTACAAGTACTCATGGCACCAGGTTCTTTTAGGTTGGATGTCCTCTGTCCACTCTTCAGGTTCCAAACGAAGGTCCAGGCCAACCAGTAGGGGCTATTTACAGTTTATTTAGGGATATTTACATGCTTGGCACCATCACCTGGAGGCAGGGATGGGGTTCATACATGGGGTAACTACGTTGCAGTGCTGTGCCCGTGGTGCTGGAACCAATCGGCTGGGTGTTAGTTGACGGATTTTTCCTCTGGGCCCCAGGTTGGAAGCTGCGGTTATCCAGGGAGCTGTTGGTCAATTGGATAGCAGTAGTGCCAGAGAACAAGAGAGCAGGAGAGCAAGACAGCCCAGAACATTCTGAGGTGTGCCTATTTATGTCCTCAGACATGGGCTGGCATAAGGCCTGTAACTGGGCAGGACTAACTCTGCTACATTTTGGAGGGAAACTGAAGAGTAAACACCCAGCCATGACTCATGGTCAGAGCAGCACGTACACAGCAAGTGTAACCCTTAGTGGGACACACTAAGTAAAAAGCATACATTATAAGCATATACAGCATATAATACATAATGCAAATATACAGTTTAGTGACCGTTTCTCGGGCCACTACAGGGTCCTGAACAGTTTAGTGACCGTTTCTCGGGCCACTACAGGGTCCTGAACTCTGGGATAGGGAGGATGGAACTGGGTGGGCCTTCCTATTAACCCCAGGAACACCTGTTTGCAGGTGAGTGGAGTAGGGTGTGTCTCCAGAAAAGGATCAGAGATCAGTGTGTCAAGGGTCCTGATAGAAGTTGGAGACACGGCTTCTTAGTATAGACAGCGGGGCTCACAAGGAGTGGGGGGCCCAGGCCTGTGGTTACTGGAGCAGCTGGTACAGGGGGCTCACAGTGAGGGTGATACCCAGGCCTGTTTCTGCTGGGAAGCCGTACCAAGGAAGGACGATTTATGTTGAACATATGAATGCCAGGAGGATTTGTATTTTTAAGTGACTTTTTGTTTATTTATTGAATCACCATTAACCCCTGCAAGGGCAAGTTTGTTTTGGACTGTGTGCTCAAATAAACGTGGGCAGGAGCCCTAAAACGATACAGTTTGCGTGGATTGATGCTGTGAGAAGCACCGTTTGGAGCTGAACCCCCACACCACCTTAACTCTTTTTGAGCTACTGTTTACTGTTGGGACTATTTCAGTTCAGTTTCTTCTAAATCGTTCAGTAAAGTTCTGTTTAAAAGGTATCCACATGTGGTTCCTGTATTCACTACCGACATGTGCAGGGGTGCACATAACTTTTTTAATGAGCTCATCAGATGAGTACCAGGAGATGGTATTTGGTACTCACCCCATATGTAGGGTGGTCTTATTCATTGTCTTCCTCACTGTCCTCTGCGTCAGCCTCCTGCATGGTAGATTCTGCTGCAGATGGACCTAACTGTTCCTGATTGATCCTCCGATTAGCTGTCTCCATCCAAGCGTCACCAGCTGACTTTGGGTCAAATGTAACTCTTACAGTAAAGTATCTGATACCTCAGTGGTACAACCCTGAAATTTTCTGACTTAGTAACTAACCCCTGAGACTACCTGCAGTCTAAATGTCATCCTTTCATAGTCACAGCTGTCACACAGTCAGTTCTCTTGTCAGATTTTACCCTTACATATGTCTACTCTGACTTTCATCACCCACATCACCCTTAGAAGTTCGATCTTTCTTTTTTGGATTAGTAATATACATTTCCCCCCCCCCCCCCGCCTGACTGCAAACCTTTCATAGTTTTATTCATATTTTTCCCTAGCAGTTATCCACGTTACATAAATTTGTCCATTTACCATGTATCTGCGGGCCAGCGCACACACGGAGCGCCTCCAAGTTTGTTATAGTACACATATGAGCTGTGTAACAATAATGCAGGTACGCAGAGCTAGTTTTGGCCCCTTCCCTTCTGAGTTCCAGAGTACCACTTATGTGCACCCCTGGACATGTGCTTGTTACACCCATGTATTACCTCAATGAAGTTCACAAATGTGTAACAAATATATTGTGAAACAGAAGTAAACAAGTGGCTTTGTTCTTACACAATTCCCAACTACTGGTGGCTCTACCCTATTCCTTCTACATAATAAACTGAGTGTCTTATCTGAAATCCAAACTTACGTTAAGTTGTTTGTTTGTGTATTTCAAGGCAAAAGTAAAAAAGTATTCACAGTTTGTCTCTGCAGTTATTTGTGCACATCCCTCATGTTTTATTCTTTCAAAGACTCTACTAGCACGGTACTATAGCTGGGAATCTGCCAGAAACGCACTCAGATCTTTATTTCTTATTTGGGGCTGCCAACTGACAGCTTTTCTTTGAGGACTATGTGGTGTCAGCTATGACTAGCTTTCATTTGCCAACAGCTACAACTGTGTTCATAAGACACTAAATATACAATACGTCATGCATGAATATGCTTCCCCTAAAGTCCAAGATACATCATTCTAGCATTCTAGCATTCTACCAATTCTAGTTCAAGGAAGATATCCAATTATTTACCCCCGACTGAGGTCAGTAATCAAAAGTTGCTTGCCAGCCAATGTTACTATGACAATAAAACTCTGAAAGGGTGGAAGGATGGGAAACTGTAGCAATTGACTAACAATCGCTTCGGAAAATCCATACGCACCATTTTGGGATTGACCAACAGGGATTTACCAACATGTTGGATCCCAGTTTGATCGACATTCAACAGCAAACAATTCCTGAAAAATCGATGGCCGCAAACGCGCATGCTGAACCATCGTTTGGGAATCAAACACAAAATCGACCTGTGTATGTGTACCTTAACCTCCCTAGCATTACAGGCTTTTCATGCCCTTTTTCATGGCTCGAAAAGCCGCTTCCCAGACAATCATGACTGCCCACTCTCCTCCCAGCTCACTACACACCGTCAATAAGACGCCGACGGTTTGTGGGGGGAAGCGACGCCCCCTCCATTAACATGGAGGTCTATGGAAGCCGCCAAAGACACGGGGCCTGAAAAGCTCAGTGAGCCTGCAGCTATGGAGAAATGCTACAGGCTCATGGAGAGTCAGCGATTTCGCCCAATCCCGGCACGGGCACAGTTTGATCCAAGATTGTAGGCCAGTACAGGCGTAACACCCAGCAGGTTAAGTGTCCAAGGATAGTGTGATCCCTTTTTCACAACTGTTAAAGGTTGTTAAATACTAACCTCCCCTTGACAACTCCACTTGGTCTTTTTCGGAATTGTATCTTTCTATCATGCCAATAGTGTACACAACTTTCTAATGCATGGTTAAGTGTAGTGTTGATTGCGAATATGCTATTCGGAAATTTTTATTGTGAATATCGCCAATATCACTATCGAGAATTCGGAAATATCAGTACCTGTAACTACAATGCATTGGGTTCGCAATATGCGCATGTATAAGTGCTGTTTTGGGAAATGAAGGTAATAATGACTGGAGATTACGAATTCTTGCTGTACGAATTCATTGTGAATATTATGCAAATTAGAAAATACGAATATTGCCTATGCTGCTTATCACTAGTTGAGTGTACATTCTTTCAAAAAGGTACAGCAAGTTTGGAGTTCAAGTGATACCGTTTATTGGCTAACTGAGTCATTAGAGAAGCAAGCTTCGGGATATCGCAGATCCTTCTCAGGGCTAATACAATTCTGGCTTTGAAACTTACATTTATACACAAAATAACATGGTCATAATATTTGAACAAAAGAAACAGTTTTGTCTTGACACACATGACTGATGGAGGTGTGAGAGTGAAGGGTAGTTAATGGAGATAGTGATCAGAGTTAGGAAGAGTTTATTTGGGGTAATACAGATAGAGGTTCAGCCGTGATATTCTCCTCTTCAGCAATTAAATGTCATAGACCTGGGGAAGCAGAGAGAAATATGGCAACATAGGTATTCTGGGAGAAACCTAAATAGCAATAGTCTTTAAATGATCAGAGATTCTGCATGAATAGCTAATTGACATAAAGTTAGGGAGTCCAGACACATTGTTCAGTGATGAAGAGTTCATCAGTTTTGAAGAAAGAGGGGGGGGGGGTTATTGTGAGTGTTCTTGATATCAGTTAAAGTTGTAGTGGCACATGAAGTTATTTTCCCTATTTAAACCGTATTCCAGAGGTTTTGAATTTTTTATGAATTTACATTCCCATTCCAGCCTCTCTTTCTGTGTTTTCAATTCCCCATCAGTACCATAACCCTGAGATCTGAAGTGAGGAAAAATTCTCAATTCCCACAGGAACTACAATGGCTTCACCCCATGATCAACTCAAATTAAACAATCAGCATCAGAAATTAACTTCCTGGACACAACATACGTATCACTGGAACTACATTGCAAACATCCATCTACAGAAAACCCACAGACCGCCCTACTTACCTCAGGCATGACAGCTTCCATCCTAAACATATAAAGGAATCTGTGTTATACAGACAAGCTATCAGATACCATCGGATCTGCTCGGAGAACACAGACAGAAAGGCCAACCTGGATAAACTCATGAGTGACTTCATAAACCAGGGATACAATCCGGACACAACAAAGGCACAAATCCAGAAAGCATGTGACCATTCCCAGAGCTACAACAGTTCTCCACAAGACAAAAGACTCAAGGAAATATTTCCAGAACTACCTTCCTTGCTATAGACAACCACCAATCTACGACAACTTATGTCCTGGGACACCCCCAACAAAGAACGGAACATCTCCTGCATGCAGAGCAGATGTGAGACCTGTACTCATATCGACAGTGCAGACAGAGTACCAGTACCAGGACCACAGTTGGAGTATAGAGTACAGGGAACGTTCTCCTGCAGATCCTCCAACGAGGTGTGACATATCTAGTGCAAAAAATGCCCTACAGGACTCTATGTGTGTGTGAGACAGGTCAAACCCTTCGCCAGCGTATGAACCTGCATAGGTACACTATCAACAACAAGAAAACCGATGTTCCGGTAGGAGCCCATTTCTGCAAAGCTGGCCACAGCATAAGAGATCTCAGGGTTATGGTACTGATGGGAAATTTGAAAAACACAGAAAGAGAGGCTGGAATGGGGATGTAAATTCATAAAAAAATCAAAACTATGGAATACGGTTTAAATAGGGACAACAACTTCATGTGCCACTACAACTTTAACTGATTTCAAGAACACTCACAAATAACCCCCCCCCCCCTCTTTCTCAAAACTGATGGAACTCTTCATCACTGAACAATGTGTCTGGACTCACTAATTTATGTCAATTAGCTATTCATGCCTAACTCTGATCATTTAAAGACTATTGCTATTTAGGTTTCTCCCAGAAATACCATGGTGCCATATTTCTCTGCTTCCCAGTCATGGGCATTTAATTGCTGAAGGAGGAGAATATCACGGCTGAACCTCTTATCTGTATTACCCCAAATAACTCTTCCTAATGATTAGCCATACACAGCCAGAGCCGAACGATATCGTCCTCCGATTATCCTCCGGGAGGCTAACGTGATGACGTCATCACGTTAGCCTCGCATTGCACTTCGGGGCCCCCCAATCGGCCGGGCACCTTTGTGTGCCGGCCCATAAACAGCGATGGAGACGCTACGTCTTCATTGCTGCTTATGGCCCATCGGCTTCCATCGGCTTCGGCCGGCCAGAGATTTTCCAAATGTCGGATCTTGGGGCCGAGAAGTGGGGCGACAGGGATCTGTCGCCCCCATGTGGGGACATGCCGATAAACGGCCGGATTTAACCTGACCAACGCGGAGGAGCGCGCACGCCGTCGGCCAGATTAAAATCCAGCCGTTTATGCAGTGTATGGCCGGCATAACTCTGATTCACTATCTCCATAACAACCTTTCACTCTCACCTCCATCAGTCATGTGTGTGTCAAGACAAAACTGGTTTCTTTTGTTCAAATATTTATGACCCATGTTATTTTGTGTATAAATGTAAGTTTCAAAGACCAGAATTGTATTAGCCTGAAGAAGGGATCTGCGATATCCCGAATTCTCTAATGACTTCAGTTAGCCAATAAACGGTATCACTTGAACTCAAAACTTGCTGTATTTATAGATGGCTAACACGGTACAACACTCTACTATTTCAAAAAGGTAGAAAGGCTCTCTCAAAGAGACATTTACAGTCTCCTCTGCAATAAAATCCTCTGTGCCAGGTGTTTGTTCCTCAAAATCTCCATTTTATTTGCCTTACCACTGCCCTACACCCTCTATATTGAAGATAACTTATTTAGCAGGCATGGTCGGTAAAATGGCTGGTAAACTCATTGACCCATGGATAACTGAGACCCTGTCCCTTGCACATAAACCCAAACATAACATAAAAATGACAGAGGCGGGATTATCTTTGGAAAATAAACTTTATATAAGAATGTGCAAGAGTACAAAAAATAACTTGGCCAATCAACAAATATTATTAAAATACAGGAAATGCTCTGACAGTGCCACCCATTTGACATTCCTTCTCAACCGTACCGGCCACCAGCCCTACAATACCGACTCGATGGGTACCATTTAATTTCAATTCCAGAGAGTGACATAGCTGGGGCATAAGCCCCGCCAACACTTCTAACCATATATGTGGTTGACCTTTCAATACCGACACACCACAAGGAAATCTCCAACATACACCTGCGGCAATGCCGAGCCTCCGCCCTGCTGTGACAAAAGAAAAACAGAAAATAAAGAAAAGACAAATGTAACAAACCCCAAAACAAAGGGAGGCATAGTGGGTGACGATCCTGCTTCAAAGAAGCACTTCCTATTTGGCCAGGCTTCCTAAATCCCTCCCCTAACTTAAAGACACGCCCCCACTTATCTCATCCAGGCCAGTTCCCTGGGTCAAGCTGCCTCTTCTAGCCTGCGTCCTGGATCCAGGCATTCCAATCATAGTTCCACCAGCCAAGTGTCCTTGCATGGCTAAATCTCTGCTCCATGATATAGTAGAAAGGGCAAACTTGGAAGATAAGGAGGTCAATCATTGTGCAACTGTTTGTCACAAGAACTGGAGAGGCTCTCTGTTTAGCATCCATGCAGTTATTTAAAAATATAGTTATTTGGCTTTTAATCCTTTCATAACCCTGGTTTATTGAGCAAGAGCCTTTCTGTGGTATTGATGTTTCATTTACATTGAATAGATGTACTGTATGTGCCTCAAGAAGCCTGTATTTGTGTGTTCAGAGCTAAATCAATCACCTCTAGGTGACTATCAATCTAATTGTCATTACATGACTATTTGTTGTGGCTAGTGTATCCAATCCGATACCATTGCACTCATGAATTGATACTCCTGGAGGTGCCCTAACATTTCTCACATTTAATATACCAGGGCTCCTCAAATGTTTTTAAAAGGGAGGCAGTTCACAGTCCTTGCCTTGATCGGCAATCAATCACAGTGTGTTGACATCACCACGCTGTGATTGATCGCCGGTCAATCGGACAGTAATCAATGTGCACCACATGGGCATATCAATTACTGTACGATGGGGACCTGGTTTCCCAGTCCACCAGGTCTCTCCACAGCCTCAGAAGCAAACAGCTTCTCCGGCTGTGAAGCACCCAGCCAGCCCCCCTCCCCTCTTCTGGCAGAGCTGGCTATGTCCATGCTGGCCACTCCCCCTTCACACACACATAGCTGTCATAGCTGAACGGCTCAGCTGCTCTGTGTGTCCGGCTTATCTCTCAGCCTGTCCATTACATTGGATGGGAACAGCGCTGTCCCCTATTCAATGTAATGGATATCGACCAAGGTTTTCCAACATGTTTGGCCGAGTTCTTTCGAGCAGGATCCATTAAACCTGCTCGAAGAAACCATGGATAGCTCAAATGAAGTAACAGATTAGGGGAGAATCGGGAGCCGTGAGTGCGCATGGCGCCCGATGTTCCTCTAATCTGTTACTTCATCAAGCCATGCGTGGCTAGCTTTAGATGCCCAATTAAAACTGAAACATTAGTTATGGTTTTCTAAAAAGGTTGGCTCTCAATGTACACATGATACGTCAACCTGTTTATACAGCTTTAAACCGTATCTTATTGGGGGGGATCCATTACCACAAGATGCCCTCGGAGCACCCTAACCATCACTTGTGATAGCTCCTAATATGAATAAATATCGTCACTTTGAGTATTCAACGTCACTTCCAGTTTCCAACAAGGAACTGTGTGTTTCATATTCCGGAAATGACATTGCGGTGCCGTTTCCGGTATAGTTCCGATTCAAATTCACTGCCAAAAGGCGGAGAATTTGATGTTCTCTATGAACAGGCGGAGGGCCATGTCCGATCTGCCTGTGGACATGGCCAATGTTCGGCCATCACTATTCATTATTCACAGAGGCCTATGTTTGGCCTATATTCACTCAAACTAATATGGACACAGATAGACTTCCAATTTATAGTACTCTCCCTGTGAGGAGATAGGGAAAAGGACAGAAAATGCTAGTCAGAAGTCAGTCAGAAAATGCTAGTCAGAAGTTGAGCTCAGGGCCCCCACCTTCAGAGTTCAGGTCATGTACGACTGTTGGCCCCCTTCCTTTTGTTTACTCTACAATACTACTAATAGTTAAATGGTAAGGCTATGTTGCCACATCCGGCAGGACCCCCTCCGCTAAGAGTATTGCTTGGCGGGGATCCCAACGGAGCACATAGACTTTACCTGCTCGGTGGTAGAGATGGTCGAATTTTTTTTCAAAAATTTGACCATTTCGCCGGTTTCGACTTAATTTCAAAGCCCCTGAGCATAGTATCATCACCAAACTTGCTGGAGATGTAGAGAAGGGTTGGGGGTATTCTGCAAAAAAGAAAGTATGTCTCTAACACAAATAGTTTTTTCACAAATTAAGTTCAAAGTCAAGTAAAAAATTCGAAAATCGGAATTTCGACTTTAACTTTGAACTTAATTTATGCAAAAACTACATGTGCTAGAGCAAAACTTATTTTTTTCAAATGTTCCTCCAACCCTTCTCTACACCTCCAGCAAGTTTGGTGATGATACCATTTTCAGGGGCTTTGCAATGAGCTCACAAAGTTTGCAAGTCGAAAAATTCGACCATCTCTACTCGGCGGATGCTATGCTGATGCAGAGGCTCAAGGTACTCGACTACGCTTAGCCCTGCATCGGCGAAATGGCTCGCACAGCATCTGCTGAGCAGGTAAGTGAATGCTCTCCCCCTCCCCCCTAAAACATTTCCCATGAATATGAAGAGACCCATTCTTTTACAAATGTTTGTAAATGAAGACTGCATGACTAAATGTTTGGTTTAATTCACTTGTGCTAAAACGCCTGAATTAAACAACCCTGTGCAATAATTAAGTGCTATGTAACAATACTTGATTCTATATACGCTTCATTTCCTGGAAATATTATTCCTTTCTAAAAAGAGAAATAAAAAGTATAACCATTTTTAAATAAGAAATAACGCTTTATTCCAGGGACCCAGGACAACCTATAGAAATCAGGGAGAGTAAGAAAGTATGGCATTGCTATTGTAAATCTGACTTATATGACACAATACTCACAAATACACAATAAATGGCACTTCCATTAGGAACATCTGCCCCATTGTAGCTTTTTGTAGTATGCAATGTATTATGTCCATTACTGAATACCTTGGATGACGATACTTCATAGTTCTCTGCATGAGCTCAGCTCCAAGGTCTTCCCATGGCATTTTTAAAGTAGCATACTATTACTTCTTGAAGAGGAGCCTCTTGTGAATCACTTTCTAGCAATACATATGAATTACTTCAGTTGGCAATAGAAAACTGAACTGGGAACTTGGGGAAAATCTGTTTAAATATAGGGACTTCGAGTTACATTTCTCTGAAACTTGTTCTCAGCTGACAGAACAGGCTGTGACTGTCTTTGGCAGGGGTGTCTAAACTTTTTGCAAAGAGGGGCAGATTATGTGAGGTGAAAATACAGATAAAATAACGATATCATGGGGCAGATCTCTCTCTTCACACATACTACTTTTTATTATTATTGTAAAGCATTGACCATGACATTGACTAACACTGACCCTAGGCATACTGGGACTCCCAGCTGTCCAGTCATGTTTCAACTAACCCCAGAAGTCCTCATTATTCCCCTATGACATATGGACAATCAGTTAGAAGATATCCCAGCACTGCTCAGGTTAAATCTGCATCATGATAATAGGGATAATCTTCATGATGGAGCAGCCAACACAAACAAACATATGGTTGCAGGCAGAGCTGTGTGGACTCCGAACTTTACCATTCATATACATATAGGTATGTATACAAAATAGAAAGGTTGGTGTTATCTCTCCTCTGGGAGTGAAATGGTATAACCCCTAAACAGATGGTCTATGAATATCATTGATTTTATGCGGGCCAATAGTCCCAATTGGTTCCTGGGCAAGTATTTGGACATGCCTGGTCCAGGGTCGGTGCCAGAGGACCTGGCACTACATAGTTGTTGGTAGATCTTAAGGATGTCTGACAGAGAAATCTAAAGGTGTATGGTCATCTTAAGACAGAAGTTACCGGTCTTTATAACTGGAAGATCCTGACTAAGGCAAGGTCACTGCATCGGTCTGGAAGTAAAGCAGGGATCACACGGCTCAATATTGGAGCCATCTGATGTTCCGTGCAGCAGCATGATGACATCTGCTGTGTCTCTCCAGCTCAGCTGATGCTTTGCATGGAGACCCGTGGTTTCCATGCAAAGCAACAGACATCGGCCGTGGTTTACGGTCATGTCCGATATCCCTGTTTTTGAGCAGGATTGGGCCAGATAGAGAGCCATGAGTGCACACGGTGGTCGAACTTCAACTTAAAATGTTGCATTGTCAATTTTTCAACCATCCCTAAACTCTCCTGTGGGTTGTACCACTCCCTGGTGGCAATAGATTTCCTTCACCTCCCCTGTTCTCTCACACAAGAAGGGCTAGGTTGAGCCCAACCCCACTCTGACTAAATGATTGGACCATACAGTGTGGGAGCGTGTGTTTGTGCTAAAGTCATTGATTTTGAACTCTCAAGTATTATGTCTATGATGCAAAATTGTAAGTGCCTTGGCATTGTGCATAAAGACACTGTATATATGTATTTATTTATCATCTGGCGCTATATCATAATTTACTATTTACCTATTGTAGCTACAGTATGCCTGAGCTCTATCTCTGAGGAAGCCCTAGCAATAGGGGCGAAACCCGTCAGAGAGAAAAGAAGCCAATACTGTAATCTTGGACTTTTTATATCAATATCAATATTGATATTTCAATGAATTGTAATTTGATATATTGGTCCTGAATGTAGAAATAATAAAGATCTTTTCATAAAAAATTTGGTTACTGTAAATCAATTTCACCCTAATGAGTTTAGGTAAAAGGGTGCAGAGGCCCCACTTGTGTTCCACCCACCTTGATAGGGCAATTGATTGAATATATGATCATGGGTATGACTTGAAATAAGGGGTACCAACTAGCAAACATTGGATATATACACTCCAATAGTTGTTGTGTTTCCTTTACACATTTTCCAATACATGATGACTTTGTTTTGATGTATTTTACAAAGTACATGTTTTATTGTAGTAGACATAGGCCCCATACTTTAGAGAACTTTTTCAACTTTCCACTTTTACATATTTAGCTGCATTTAATTAACTGCAGTATTGTGATAGGCCATTAGGTGGCGCCAGATAAATGTTTTCAATGAGGAAAACGTATCTCTGTTGTTTTGTTTCTAGAGCATGATTAAGTATTTACCCACTGTCACTGAGCTTACAGCTATCACGTTTTCTCCACCACACTTGGCAATGTCATCAGTAGGGAGGAGAGATAAAGAGTAATTGGAATTTTATCATAAGGGAATTTTTTTTGGTTTATTTTTACAGTGGGGGTTGGCTGTAAGTGACATGAAGTATAGCATTCATGAGTATAGGTGCTCTATAACACGTATTTCTCCATATTTTCATGGTAGTATTCAGTAGTAGCTTGTCTCACTGTGGTATTCCTCTTTGAAGCTGCCCCTCCACAAGCAAATTCTCCCTTGATAGATAAGGGACCATCTGCAGCGTAAATGATGTCATCATGCTGCAGCCGGCCCCTCAGAGGATTGTCCGGCACCCTTTGCGTGCCGGCCATTACTTTGAATGGGAACTGCCGTCCCAATCCAAAGCAATGGACATAGACCGTCATTTACGGTCATGTCCAAATACCCTGTCTTCGAGCAGGATTGATTCATCCCACTCAAAGACAAAGATGGTCGCAATAGATATGCACTAGATAGATGGTCGTGAGCGCGCACGCACTCGAAGTGGCCATCGATCTGGCGGATAACTTTGCGTGTATGGGCACCTTAAGGTGAACTTTGACCATTGTCCATAAGATTAGAACTTGCCACATTTGCTCCCTATATATGTTCATATTGTATTTTGTTCTCTGAACTGCTGGAAATATTTTTTTTTTGTTCTATTTGATGTTCTTTTTCAGGTCTAAATATGTGAACTGGTTGCTAAGATGGTTTATCTCAGTTGTTAACCAGCTGGCCTAATGATGCTCTGCGACAGATTAACCCCTTCCCGCAGGGCTGAGCTTGCACAAGAGATCGGTGACTCGGTAGGTCAGAAATTTCTGGCTGTCATGGCGATCAGTCATAAGGTGTTCACATCAGGCAGGAAAAACAAACAAAATATAGATTACATTTACTGGTTCATTGTGCTGTTATCTAATATTTGTTTGCCGAGCGCTGCCTATCATTACCGGTAGCTCCGCTTAACTAATTCAGGTACAGTTATAATCCACCTCTATCTTTTCTATTTCCTTTATCTTATTAGACAGCAAATGAAATCAAAAGGGTCAGTATAACCAAATATGAAATACCATGCCAGCGGGCCTTGTATGAATTAGTAGGAAATAGTCTGGTTTATAGTTTCACCTTCCTGTCCCTGAAGGCGAATATTTCTTAATTTGTTGTTTCTTTTATTTCTTATTTTTTTATTACAGACAGGCAAGTTGGGAGTAGACATGAGAGAGTGTAGAGCTCCACATTGGTGTGATGCAGAGTTGGGAAATTAGGGATGGTCATGATGAAGGACAAGAAAAAGACAGAGGGGTTTGACTCACCGGTGTTCCGGCATAATTTAATATAGGGTTTAAAGATTCAAGTGTAGCGTTGACCAGGGTCACCCTGGAGCCACCAAGTGTTTTTAAACAGCTACATTATTCACCTCAAACTTTGTTTCAGATCTTACTTGGTAGGCGCTTCCTGGTTCAACCAGACCATTTGAGGAACATGAGCCTTGCTTAATACTGTACCGGTGACATACAGCTGGATTGAGAAATGTCCACACAGGCTGGTTTTGGGGAATAACTTTTACCTAAAGGCCCCCATAGACGGGTCGGATTCCGACCGGATTCCGGCACGATCGATTCCGGGCGCGTGCACGCCAAACGATCATGCCGGAATCGTGTGCAGCCCACCTTGTCCGATCGATCGCATCCGATTGATCAGGGGCTCAGAATCGGATCCGACAGAGAACCAACATGTTGGTCTTTTTGATCCGATTCTGCACAGATCAGGGGGAGTTGCCATTTGTGAGGTGGAGTCGGAGATGGAATCGGACACAGAATCGTCCCGGAATCCGTTGGACAAGGTGGTATGCTGCGATCGGATTCTCTTAATTGGCCGATCGATCACACCTCCGATTCCCGGCAGAATCGTCAGAATCGATCGGATGGGTGATCGAGCGGCCATGGAATCCGACTGTGTATGGCTGGCTTAAGGGAATCTGTACAGTTCTTTCACCATTACCTGTCAAGCCAGGGATGTGGTACACAGCATAGGGACTAATGTTACAAACCAGCAGCTAGGCTCTAACCGAATAAAAGTGGCGCAGGCAGATAGCAAGGAGGCAGATTGCTGCCTATGCTAAATCAGCAGTCCTCCTTCCTTAACCCCTAGCCCTTCCAGGGTTAACACTTATATGTTAAATCCTGTAGTCACTAGGCCAGTATAATGGGCCTGCTCCCACAGGGATGCCTTGAAGTAAGGGCTTCCAGCAGGGAGTTTTAAAGTCCTTAGTGTAGCTGCCTTTGCTTAAGTAGCAGTCTTCCTTCCTTAACCCCTAGCCCTTCCAGGGTAAACACTCACATGCTAAATCCTGTTGTCACCAGGCCAGTAGAATGGGCCTGCTCCCACAGGGATGCCTTGAAGTAAAGGCTTCCAGCAGGGAGGCAGAAAGTCCTTACTGTAGCTGCCTTTGCTTAAGCTGCAGTCCTCCTTCCTTACCCCCTAGCCCTTCCAGGTTAAACACACACATGCTAAATCCTGTAGTCCCCAGGCCAGTAGAATGGGCCTGCTCCCACAGGGATGCCTTGAAGTAAAGGCTTCCAACAGGGAGGCAGAAAGTCCTTACTGTAGCTGACTTTGCTTAAGCGGCAGCCCTCCTTCCTTAACCCCTAGCCCCAGGGTAAACACACACATGCTAAATCCTGTAGTCCCCAGGCCAGTAGAATGGGCCTGCTCCAAGGGGGTGCCATAAAGTAAGGGCTTCCAAATCCTGGAGCACTATTCAAGCAGAACTGTAACTTAAGACAGAATCTCAGATCCAGATACACCACACCTCACCTTCCAGCACATTCTAGAATCTACACACAAGATTTAAAGGGATATTTACATAGAAATGTACACAGCGCCATTGCCGGTTAAGCACACTTTATATACAGTTTTGTTACACTACAAAAGGACAAAGAAATCAGCTCCCCAGTACATTCTTCTCCCCCTTGTACATGCTCTTCTTATCTTTGATTGTCTAATTACTTTTTGTGTTGCTCCAACTCCAATGCACCTCTCCTTAATAATGTCTTCTGTAGCTGCTAGGCCATTTCTCCCACTATGGGAATGCATTAGGGCCAGCGCCACCCTATCCCCCCCCCCCCCCCCCCCCCCCCCCCCCCCCCCCCCCCCCCCCCCCCGCACGTGCATAATCACGAATGCCCCCTGAATGCTAGAAATGCCCCTGGAGAAGAAAAAAGGTGAAAATATAGAAAGTCAGTAGAGTGACAGCTCTGAGCCTGTTGGGGCTATTATCATCACATCCAAGATGGCGGTCCACCCAAAAGCAATACGTGCATAGAAAATAAGTCCTTAAAGTATTTTACATGTTTGCTCTCCTAGTATTGCATTACATGTTCTAATGGGAGATGTGGGTAACTAAGGAGCTCATTGACTTCTCTATGTCCTCTGACTCATAGATCGCATTGTGAGCAGAAGCGGTACTCACAATCAGTGTTTAGCACTGCCAAGCAGGGAGCAAACATAAAGTGAGCAAATATGGCCGTACACATGTAAATATATAACTGCGAATTATACATAGAAGAAGGTTTTACAGTACATTAAGCAAATCACATTTGGCGCACAGCTAGAAGAAAAATTATGAAAACACTACACATACATTTTATTATGTACAGTGGCTTCTTATACGTATTATATAGTTAATATTTAGAGTATTTGGTGAAATGTGCATATAAGGGATTTGGTTTGAGATGTTGGTTCAGGGGTTAGCACACTGGCCATGCAGCACTGGAGTCTCTAGTTCAAATCTCAGTCTGGCCACTATCTGCAAAGAACTTTCTTCCTCTCACTTTGTGGCTTTCCCCCACACTCCAAAGATGTAGTGGTAGATTCATTAGGTTCCCTGAAAACATTGCCCTTCGACAGTGTTATGCTGGCCATACACATGCCGATAAACGGCCGGATTTTAATCTGACCGACTGGCGTGCGCGCTCTCGCCGTCGGTCAGGTTAAAATCCGGCCGTTTATCGGCATGTGCCCACATGAGGCGACAGATCCCTGTCGCCCCACTTCTCGGCCGGCCAGAGATCCGACATGTCGGAAAATCTCTGGACGATGGGAGCCGATGCCATAAGCAGCAATGAAGACGGCGTCTCCATCGCTGCTTATGGCCGGCACACAGAGGGTGCCTGGCCGATTGTGGGGCCCCAGAATGCAATGGGAGGCTAACGTGATGACGTCAGGCGATATCGCTCCAGCTCGGCATGTGTATGGCCGGCATTAGTTACATTTATATGACTATGGTATGGATGCTATATTGTGAGCTCCTATGTAAGGCAGTTAGCAATATGGTTATTTGCTGTGTAATATGTTGGTGCTGCATACATATATGTTAATGAAAAATTATAATACATTCATAGTAACGATGTTCACAGTTATTGGTGAAGTGATCACTGAACTATGGTTCATCCGTCATATAGTTGTTTTATGACGGTTGTCGGGAACCACCAGTTGGTGGCACCCAACCAATAGTGATGGCCGAATACCAGCTGCGGCTGTTCGCAAACAGGCAAATCAAACTTCTGCAAATACCCGCCATTCGCATGCGGCGAACCTCCATTGACTTTAATGGAGGGCGAACTTCTCAAACCTTCAGGTCATATTTGTAGTCAAAATACCCCCCCAAAAAAGTCAAATGTGTGCAACCACCTGGACACCGTTTGCCAAAAGTTACCTGACAGTACCTTCTGCAGTTTATCACATCAACATCGCTTTTGTGGCTCAGTAATAATAAACTACAGAACACCTTAGCTATAGCTACAGATCACTGAATGGAGTATAATAGCAAAGTAGCTAAGCCATCTCTCAATCAGAAGCAGCTCTCCCTATCTATCTAGTACAGCAGAAGCATGATAAATGTAAAATGGATGCTGGACAAGAGGGGGGTCCTCCAGGAGTGAAAAATGTGTTATTGGCGGTACTGTCCCACCAGGCTATAGGGCAGGGCTACTCAAATATAAATTTGAAAGTTCCACTTACCAAATTTCCATTCAGTCTGAG
>CM070043.1:4789394-4804150 GCA_036250615.1 Ptychadena robeensis
TGAACTGCCATCTATGCCTCTCTCCCTCCGTGGAAACTGCAATCACTCTGCAGCTCCCACCGACACAGTAACAGCCAGCCAAAGAGGAGAGCAGAGGAGAGTAGGAGACTTTGCCGCCCGGCCCCCCTCCTCCCGATCAGTGTGGAGAATGACGTTGTGCTGAGAGTGTTCTGCTGCTACATCTACTGGCTGAATAGAATATTGCTGTCATTGAATTCATTGCATTAACCCAATTGATGTGAAAACTTATTAAATCTTTTTTTCTGGTTTTCCTGCCCTAAAAACTGGGTGCGTCTTATGGTCGGGTGCGTCTTATAGTACAAAAAACTACGGTAAGACCCATTTTAATTCAGAAAACTCTATTTGAAGATATAGCCTCCAAATTTCCATGCTGGAGGTCATTGCATATTGTATGAAGTTGTAATATTGCGGGAGGCCGACTTTCCATAACGTCTGCTGATCAATAAGGTCAATAAGATGAATGGGGATGTCTTGTAGTGCTAATTACCCCGGTGATTCTGCTGCAAGAGACATATGGCTCGCTCATAATCCTCAATGGCTTCTTTGGCCTTTCCCATCTTCCCTCTGATATCTGCTCGCAGTTTATACATCAGAGAATCTCCAGGCTGAAGAATCAAAGCTGCAAAAAAGAAACCACAATAGTAAGATGTTTAAAAAGTTCTCTTAACATCAAAAAATATTGGATTCTGGCAGCTGTACCGAGTTGAAACGTGAAATGATGTTATAAATTATGAATTGCCTTTTCAAGGTATTGATTATTTTTTTTCTGAATGTCTCTGCTTAGGTTACACAATTTTAAACTACAGTATTATAATAAGATGCGCGGTGATCGCAACTTGGCTCCCCGCCAGCTCTCCCCGTAGACGGGAAATCTGCTGTGTGCAGATCTACCATCTGCCGGGCAGCTGAACTGCATTGGTCATATTTGCAGAGCCCCGCAGATATAGCCAATGCAGAGTGTGTGTAGGGAGAGCTGCACTCTCTGGCAGCTTCCTCACACACGCAGCATAGAGAAGACAGGGAGATCAGTGTGCTGATTCCCCCACCAGCCCTCCCTCCCTTCCCTGTGTATGAGGAAGAGGAGATGTCAAAGTGTGCTCTCTAGTGACACCATTTTTGTGGCTGAAATTGGGTACTGCAGGGGATTTTTTCACTAATTCATGTAAACACATGAAATGTATATTTTTCAGAATTCCTGCTCTAAAAACTGGGTGCTTCTTATGGCCAGTGCGTCTTATAGTTCCAAAAATACAGTACTTTTGTATCCTTTTCTAAACATACATTTGCAGCATTTGTTTTATATATTCATTCCAACACCAGTAGTACTTCTGGGGGGCAGCTTTGATCTGAGTACACTCTTCTTAGGTGAGGGCTGTCCAAACTTTTTGCAAAAAGGGCCAGGGTTGGTTCGGTGAATATATATGGGGGCCGACCATTCTTTGAAACATTAAATGCATATGTGACAGATCTCTTCCTTGACACCGTATTTTTTCGGTGTATAAGACGACTTTTGAACACAGAAAAATGTGACCTCCAGAGAGGTTATTCAAGTAGTGGGATGTGTTTTTGGTAGGCGTGTGAAGACCTCTGGTGCAGAGATCCACACGCCTACAAAAACACGTCCCAATACTTGAATAACCTCTCTGGATATTGATCTCAGGACTTCTTCTCCTGAACTACTGGACACCAGCTGTACCTGCCTAAACCATTACTATATGGTCAGACGTGTATCTCTTGCATCGGGGTTGACAGGAAGGGGGTCCCCCGTTCCCTGGAAGAGACCGCACCCAAACTGTGTGGATTATTCAGCCCAAGGGAAACATTGGCTTATTACCCTTACCTGTTTTGGCATTTTCCTAAAGAAGCGCTGGTGAGCGCGAAATGCGTTGAGAAGTTTTTCTTGCCAAACAAGATGCAGTGATTAAACTGTTTTGATTTTCATTATATGTTTGATACAACACTCTGTTTCTTTGCTACCGTGAAAAGTCCACAGACCATATATTGGGGACGTAGATCTCCAATATTGGCAGGGTGCTACTCATTCTGTTTGTTCTAATTGATTTATTGGATGTTGGTAGCGATCATGTAACTTGGTTATTTTTAGGTACCAATTCTCTTGTTAAATATAAAGTGGCCATACCCTGAGATATATCACTTTCAGCCTCTTCATACTGCTGTAAAGTATTATATAGGCTGGCGCGGTTGAAGTATGCGGCAGATGATACTGGGCACAGACCAATGACCACACAGAAGTCTCGGAGAGCTCCTTGGACATCTTGTAACAGCATACTAGTGATGCCTCTATTCAGAGCGGCCGATTCGTTACCGGGGTCCAGTTCCATGGCTCGGGAGTAGTATTCTTTCGCCTGCAAAACATACCAAATGAATCTTTGATTTGAGTTGAAGGAAACGAGGACAGGAAAAGTGTTAGAGAACCGGCTCACCGATAAATTATTCAAGTGACAGCAACAGAAAAAGGGAAGACAAGAATTAATTTTTACAAATGAGTTAAACATGAAACAGATGTGTGTGGGCAAAGCCAGCCCCCTTCCAATCTCTTATCACCGACTGATAATATATGCTGAAATATAGAGAGCTGTGAGGAATTATTCATGCCGGGCAAATACTCTCTCGTACAGAAACCGCTAATGAATAACGTTCATAATACAAGTCTGGAAGTTATTATTAGAACTATGAAATATTAAAGACAGGTAACTGATGATAAGTTTGCTGGAAGGTTGTCCCTCTGCCTCTCTGGGGAGGGGGGGGGGGCAAACTACAAGCTTCTTATGCTGATGAACATTGTATTTTTAAATGTACCCAAAGGTGCCCATACACACATAGATATGCACTAGATCGTTAGCCGCTTCAAGCACCGTGAGTGTTCACAGCCATCTATCTAGCGTGTTTCTAATGTGGCCACCCCCGTCTTCACGCTGGACCAATCAATCCCGCTGAGCTTGAGGACACAATGCTACACCTTCAGCTCCTTCTATATCAGGCTCAGTGCGATGACGACATTGCACTGAGCTCTAAGGCTCATCCATCTCACGGCCATCAATCCGTCTATTACAACTGAGAGTAATAATACACATAACTGAATTTTAATACAATAATAACATTCCTCTGTACATTCTTTACATATACAAATCTGAAATGTTTGACATCCGCCGATGCAGAGGCTCAACGTACTCCACTATGTTCAGCCTTGCATCTGCAGAACGGCTCAGCGCTGTGAGAACAAAGCATCCGCCGAGCAGGTAGGTAAATGTGCTCCATCGGGGCCAAGCAATACACTTAGCAGAGGGGGTCCCGACGTATAGTGGAAACATAGCTTAAGAGCTTAGGGATCCTGGAATCAAAGCAGGGGCCAGACTCTGTAGCTAGTTATACATCATTAGTGGATAGCAGATTTATTACAGAAAAAGCCAATGTGGCTAAAGCTAGCCACACACGGGTAGATTCCCATGCAATTGACCACCAATCAATCACAGCGTGGTGACGTCACCACACTGTGATTGATCGGGGATCAATTGAACGGAAATCAATGTGCACCACATGGGCACATTGATTACCGTTCAATGAAGACCTCCGGCTAGCTAGAGTTCTCTCCGGCTTTCAGCATGTAAAGCCGAACATGCTGAAAGCTGAAGAGAAATCCAGCCTGCTTCTCTCCCCGTCGAGCCCGGCTGGAGTGAAGAGTGCTGACTCCGCCCCCTTTACACAGACTCCACTGCGCTGACTGCCTGGCTGGCTGTCAGTTCTGTGTGAAGATGTCGGCTTTCCATGTACTCTACATGAAAATTCTTTTTCATGTTGAGTGTTGGTGATTGAATGGGGTTTTCCAACATGTTGGAAACCCGTTCAATCGAGGTACTTCGAGGGGGCTCTATTGAACCCCCTCGAAGGACAGCACACACAGGAAGGATTGTAAGCAGATTCGAGTACAATCAATCACCGTGACCACGCACGTTGATTGATTGTACTCGAATCGTTTTACAAATCTACCCGTGTGTGCCTAGCTTAAGAGTACCCATACACCCCATAAGATGTCTCTGTCAGATTTCCTTTAGATCTCCTTTTGTTTTACCAAAACCATGTAATATGAGGGACTTTCTAAACCATCAAGTCTACCTGTGTTCACTCGCAGAGGACCCGGCACTACATAGTTGTTGGTAGATCTAAAGGATATCTGACCAAGAGATCTAAAGGTGTATGGCCAGCTTAAGAACTAAGATTTTAATTTATTAAATCAGATAACAGCTCCATTTGGAGAACTTACCTGTGAGAACTGGCGGTTATGGAGATACAGATTGGCTGCGTTAAAGTAAGCCAGAGAGTATTTTGGATCGGCTGTGATTGCTGACTGATAATCTCTCATGGCGTTCGGCAGCTTTCCCATGAACTGGTGGATAACCCCTCGGTTTGTTAGCAGCTGGGCCGTCACACCGAGCTGTGGGTGGAAGAGCAGAAAGTTGTATTATGCTAGAAATCCAAGATGTCATAAAGTGTAAAATTCCCAACGCATTGATAAGTATTTGAGTACAAAGGACGCAATTTTCAAAAATCTCTCTTAAGGTGGGTTTACACGTGTGGATTTTTTTCTTCTGCCAATTTCTTCAACTGCCAATTCGATTTTTGTTTGATGTCGTTGAGGAACATCATTCATTTATTGAATGTAACATTCGATTTTTTGTTCATCCCGATATCAAATGAAAATACATTCAGAATTACAAAGACAGATAAAAATTTACCAACATGTTCAATGACCTTTCGAACGATATATTGTCCGAGGTCGAACAAAATGTATCCATCGAACCGATTTCTAGATTTTTGCTTAATCAACCAAAAAATTGTTCGAAAAAAACTTTGATTGAACGAAAAAATCTACACGTGTTAAACCACCTTTACTTATGCCCACCTGTCAAGTATCCAGTTTTGGCCGGAAAAGTCAAGTTTTCTTTATGGCTTTCCCGGCCAAATCCCGATTTCGGTATATCCCGAATTTTTCCTGGATTTTGAAATCGTGGTAATGTAGGAGGGATGGGGTGTTACTCTCCCTTCTTAGTTCCCACCCCACTTGGGCAGATGATGTGCCGAGTTGGACACAAGTTGGCAGAGTAATGCCCTCTCCCTCATAAGTTAGCCAGGTACTAAATAGGAGGATAGTTAAATCTCCCGATACCGGAAGTGACGTTGGTCAGATAACTTCCGGTATTTGGAACGCGGAAGAGCCTAGTTCCAAATGCCGGACGTGACGCCACTTCCTGTATTTTTCCCTTATTTGGGGCCGGTGAACTTGACAGGTATGCTAATGCAAAGCTATATCCCAAATATGTCGTGACTTTGGCTGGTTGTGCATCCAAATGAACCTTGTCTGTTTAATAAGATTGACTTAAAGCGGACCTACCACGTTGTAGGTCACTTTGCACTATCGGCATCAGACTGCCAATAGATAGGGCAATCACTGTCCAAAAAAACAAAAAATCTTAAAGCAGGAGGGGCGAGTTTTTCCGAGGTAGCCCCTCCCATGCTGTGACGTTGCGCCATGGGCGCTTGTCATAGCTGAAAGGGCTGCCGGGAAATCATCCCAGCTGTGCCTGCAGCCCCATAATGCTCTGTTCTGCCTGTCCTCTGTGATGTCACTGTCACAGCCGATTCACTGTGCAGCTCCTGTCTTTTGTCTCCTCTCTGTCAGCAGAAAATCCCCCCTCCCTCCCCCTTCTCTGTCTCGGAGTTCGGCATTCTTGTGTTGCCAGCTGTCAAGTGTTTTCCTGATAAGAGCAGGAGGCTAGAGAGCAGGAGGGCAGAGAAATAAACAATGACAGTCACATGGGAGGTGTTCTGTCAGTGCAGTGCTCCAAATCTCCTACAGTGTCATCCTTCAGCTTCACTCCAGTCTCCTATGCAAACTGCAACACACATATGCAGCACATGGATCTCTTGAAGGACCAGAACTGTCCTCCCATACCAAACCCTTTGGGATTGGTAAATATGTCTGCAGGGGAGGGGCACCTTAGTAATGTCCAACAGAATGGGCGGAAGTGGCTTCAGGTGCCAGTACTTATGATGGTGCCTTAGGGAATGAGGAAGTGAAGATTGTAAGTACCTTTTTTTTTTCTCTGTGTAGCAGTTTTCACAGATGTATACTGCTGACAGGTGTGTAATAAGTCCGTGTAATGTATGTGGGGGATTTTTTTTCTAGTTTACAACCGCTTTAAGGTAGTCGCATGGTTCGATATCTGTTTACATAGATCGAATGGGAATCGATTCCTGCCCACCTGGTACATTGGACCGACAGTGATCTCAAACAGAAAATTGATGGAAAAGTGATGGGACATGTCCGTAAATTTTTAGTTGATCATTTAGTAGATCACATGTGTGTGTGTGTGTGTGGGATGGGGTGCCGGGGGGGGGGGGGGGGGGGGGGGGGGGGGGGGGGGGGGGGGGGGGGGGGGTGAGTGCAGTGCAGTGTGAAAGCAAACTCCTCTTTTTGGTATCTAACCCCCTACAAGAATAATGGTATAGCAAATAATACATGAATATTTCCAAACATAAGCTCTTACATAATAAATTGTACCTATTATTGTTATTTCTATTATTGTTTTTATTTATTTTATTAAACCTTAGGCTTTGTTTCCACTGTACGTCGGGAGCCCTCCGCTAAGCGTATACGCTAAGCAGGGGTCCCGACGTATCCCATAGACTCAGCCTGCCGGCGGATGGTCTGTTTAGACATCCGCCGGTGTACAGGCTGAACGTACTCGACTACGTTCAGCCTGACACCGGCGGATCGGGTCGGCGCAATGAAGACAGACCCGTCCGCCGAGCAGGTAAGTCTATCTGCTACGTCGGGGACCGCTTAGCGGAGGGCTCCCGACGTAATGGAAACAAGCCCTTAGCCTGAGAAATGAATGTCCGCAATTATATTTAATTAGTAGATGAGCTGCTACAGCTTGACTGTAGAGTAAAGGCATTGAGGTGACAGGTTTTACTAAATAAATTCTAAACACAATTTAGAGGATTATTATTTCTTTCGTGTGCTTCTTGGCTCTGCCCCAAGCAGTTCACCTTGAACGAAAAATATTTTCTCCCATCAATGATATTACGGGGAGGTTATTTTAATTCATGAGTAGAACACATTTGTCACACTAAGGACGACTTCAAAAGGGTTAACCATAGAGATGGTCGATTTTTTCGACTTGGAAACTTTGTGAGCTTATTGCAAAGCCCCTGAAAATGGTATCATCACCAAACTTGCTGGAGGTGTAGAGAAGGGTTGGAGGAACATGAATAAGTTTTGCTCTAGCACATGTCGTTTTTGCATGAATTAAGTTCAAAGTTAAAGTCGAAATTCCGATTTTCGAATTTTTAACTTGACTTTGAACTTAATTTGTGAAAAAACTATTTGTGTTAGAGACTTACTTTCTTTTTTTCAATACATCTCCAGCAAGTTTGGTGATGATACCATGCTCAGGGGCTTTGCAATTAAGTCGAAACCGGCGAAATGGTCGAATTTTTGAAAAAAAATTCGACCATCTCTAGTGAACCATCGTCCTCAGTGCCCTGAAATGGGACCGAGTGACAAAGTCGATGAATGTTAGCTCCACACATCAGCAGTGAATAAAATTTTAGTCATTTAAAAATGTAAAAAAGAAAAGCAAAGTGAAGGAAGATGGGGAGACTGTAATTGCCAACATGCAGCTGTGCCTAGAAACTGCCATATATGTTCTTATAGTAACGTTCTGTAGACACAGCTGTTCCCACCGGGCTCAATGACTATAAAAGCATAAGGGATCAACATAAGCTATACATATCACGCACACAGTACTGTGATGTCACTGCCCTTTAACATATATACCAGGAAACATTGTATTTGTTCAGTTTACATTATAACATCACTGGCTTTTTTTTTACCTTCCTAGAATAACCAGGACTGGCTCACGATAACCAACACTGAATACATAGAAGGTCCTTTGATTGTCAAACTGTTTTTAAATTCAATTCTTAATTAATGTGTAACTGTGCATTGAGTACTCTTAAACCTCAGACACTCGCAATAAAGTCAATGAAAATGATCATTAGTGAGTAGAACACATGAGTGCTGTACAGACATTGATCAATTGTTCATTGGAATAACCAATAGTGGTCATTACAGCCTGCCGTTTAGCTATTCAATATGGTGGATCGTTAAACGGCGTTGAGGGAATAGCTGTCTACATCTTAGATTTTCATATGGGATGATCACAAATATCATCTTGGGTGACCTTGTATGTGCATGAGGCTGGAAGCTTGCAATACGTTGGATACTTCCAAAAAAACCCATAAGGAAAGCTTTGAGACCAAGTAGGAGAGGCCAACCCTTTAAATGTAATGTGACAGCCCTTGCTTTAAATTTACAGAATGTTATTTGTAAGGTACATGTGAGGGAAGTCAAGATCTGGGAGTTACCTGCCTTTGCACGTGCGAGCCCCCTCTTGCTTCTTTGCCTGTTTCCTGCACCATATAAACTTGTATATTGCATAGGTGTGCTGCTCATAATAGCTTATAGTTTACTGCTGTGTCCGATCTATCTGTTAAGCTAGCCACACACGGGTAGATTCCCGTGCAATCGACCACCAATCAATCCCAGCGTGGTGACGTCACCACGCTGTGATTGATCGGGGATCAATTGAACGGAAATCAATGTGCACCACATGGGCACATGGATTACCGTTCAATGAAGACCTCCGGCTAGCTAGAGTTCTCTCCGGCTTTCAGCAAACATGCTGAAAGCTGAAGAGAAATCCAGCCTGCTTCTCTCTCCGTTCTCCCCGGCTGGAAGAGTGCTGACTCCGCCCCCTTCACACAGACTCTGCTGCGCTGCAGCTGTCAGTTCTGTGTGAAGATGTCGGCTTTCCCTGTACTCTACATGAAAACATTTCATGTTGAGTGTTGGTGATTGATTGAATGTGGTTTTCCAACATGTTGGAAACCCGTTCAATCGAGGTACTTCGAGGGGGCTCTATTGAACCCCCTCGAAGGACAGCACACACAGGAAGGATTGTAAGCAGATTCGAGTACAATCAATCACCGTGACCGCGCACGTTGATTGTACTCGAATCGTTTTACAAATCTACCCGTGTGTGCCTAGCTTTAGTTGTTTATTGGAAATCTGACATGTGCTTTGGTCCTTTATTCTCTGTCTGCCGCCTGCCCTGACCTTACTTAGATCTGACTATACCTTTTGCCTGACCCTTCAGATACATCATTTGGACTCCTACTTTGTGCCCAAACATCCTCTGTCTGCTGCCAGTCCTTCACCCTTCTTGTACCTGACTATGCTCCAGTTTATCCCATACGTTTGTGCTGCGATGGTTGCCTTTAGTAACCCCCTAGCCTTGTGTGTTTGAGGGCTCTTGGTCCTTTGTCAACCCCTGTCCCAGAAATCATTTGCACTTGAGGCCTGGGGGGCAACGGAGTACTGGGATGGTGCAACTAGCCTCCTGAGGCTGAGTGTGGGCTTGTCTATAGGTAAGGAGTGCTGCGGAGATTGGGCCTTGAATCAGGGTCTCACAGTACATTCTCCTCATAATGTTTTGTTAAATCCACTTGAAGGTCTCTGGCAATTCATTTCCCAATTCTGCAATCTGAAGTGAAAGGTTATAAAAAACTGCAGACCAGCAAAGCAATATCTGGTACTTATACACTCTTTATCAGTCAAAATCATTATCACTTACGTGCGTATTAGATTCCAATTCCAGTAATGTTTGTTTTTAATAGACATACAAATAGCTAGGAACAGAAAAGGTTGAACAAAATCCATATACAAAAAATCCAAAATACTAAGAACCCAGTTTCAATAGTTTTTTTTCTCATTATGCAGTGCATGCCCCAATTTCCCCATCAATTGGTCTCCATATCCCCATAAGTACAGGTATTTTCAGTTAAGAACCCTGTACTAGTGGGATGGTTGGAACATTAGATTTGTACCTACCTTGTCAGTGCTGTCCTGTGACAACAAGCATTGTAAAAAAAATAACTTGTCTGAGAGTTCTTTCATTATAGGGACTCTAAACTTGCAGGTTGGAAGTCAAACATGATAGTACCAGGACTTTAATGGAGCAACCTGCGCTACACAAATGTCCTTCAAGTACTACAATACCCCAAAATAATTAATAATTGCAACTTGACACGTAACAATTTAAGCTAGCCATACACGGCACGGATTCCCTGGCTGATCGATTCAGCACCCGATGGATTCCGGCGATTCCGCCGGCATCCACAGGTGAGAACGATTAGCCAATTAGGGAATCCGATCGTGGCAGCCCACCTTGTACGGCCGGATCCGGGAGGGATCCGTGTCCGATGGCTCGCCTCCCGGACCGCAACGCCCCCTGATCAGAGCAGAATCGGACCGAAAAGACCAACAGGTTGGTTCTTCCTCGGATCCGATTCTGTGCCCCTGATCCATCGGATGCGATCGGACGGGCAAGGTGGGCTGCAGGGGATTCCGGCACGATGGATCCGCGTGCACGCGCCCGGAATCCATCGCGCCAGAATCCGGCACGAATCCGTGCCGTGTATGGCAGCCTTTACAGTAGTACCACGGCTTTGTTAATTATTTGGCGTAATGCCCATGACATTGTATCTCAATTCTATCCTTAGCTCCAGTATGTCTCTGGTGAAGGTGACCCTAGTAAAGTATATATTCCCTACACAACATAGATTTATGTATTTTTCATTGTGGAAGGAACTTATTTTTTCTGTATTTATAGTTTAACAATTAAACTTTTTTTGGACAGGACCCCTGTCAGCTTCCTGTGCTGTACTGTGGAGATTTTTTCACTTTCTGAACTAGAGATGCAACCAGAATGATAGGAAACCATCAATCTCACAGGAGCAGGAAAATTTTACGATATCCTGGAATTACTAAAAATTTCTTGTCACAGTGAAGATTGTCAAAAAGATACATTTACATGACTGAAAAATGGACACCAATAAAAGCAACAGGCCATTTGCATCTGATAATGTGGACCCTTTAAATGAATGGGCTGGTGTATAACTAACGTGCTGGGCATGTTGCTCATACGTCATTATGATTTTCAATGGACGTTTATCAATGGACGCGTCATCCGTCACTGCGCTGATGTCAAAGGGGAGCCTCGGACCAACAGATTGGGGGCCCTGTCATAGCCCCATTGCTGCCAATAGGCGGGTTCTGCACAGCGTTAAACTCCCTGTATTCAACGCAGGGGTTTAATGCATTATGGAATCAAGCCCTAAGGAGCTGTCTCTGTGATATCACTTAGTCAACAAGATTGTGAATGCCCTAGTAGATAGTGTGAACTTGGGGGATCCAGGGGTTCGCCATCACCACACTTCAGCAAAATTTCACAACCATGAGCTTCAACAGTCCATGTAATGTACAGGTAGAAGCAATCCAGCTTGTCTTTCATGCAAATGTCAACAAGACCAAAAGTTTACCGTGATGGAATCATCTGACCTCATTATATTGCTGCTGTGCAGCCAAACCCACCCCAATGGTACTGTGTGGGGCGAATAGGAGGCCCCACAAACCATCCTATTCACAGCCCATGCCCTTTCAGCAGCACACCAATGTTGCAGTCCCCAGACTGCTAATTAGAACCCTCGACTGTGTTCACCCAGCATCCTAGGGGTTACCTTAAAGGTGACCCAGCCCAAAAATGGGTGACACATATATGCCATTCAGGACCCATTCCTGGCATTCTGTACAAGAGATTCCAAGCTAACACCAACAATATCTTGAAAGGGCTTCTGCCCCTTCGATTCTCTGTCCATGAAACAATATAGTAAGAAAATAACCAAATGAAAAATACAGAAATGAAGATACCTTTATCGCAGCGTTCATGTCTTGAAGTGCAGCAAACGTGTCCCCCATCTGTAAGTTGACAATAGCTCGACCTTCAAAACCCAGCATGCTCTGTGGATTAATATCCAAGGCTATTGTAAACTGGTTCCAGGCTTTCTGATAGGATCCCTGGGCCTACAAGAGACAAAAAAAAACTTGTGGGAGTGGGCCAAAGTTAAAAACTTGGACAAAGTTATAGGCCAACCTTGATACAAGTAAGGAAGTTTTACCTTCTCATCAAATATAATGATTAACCCTTTCATATGGAAACTAAAATAAGTTTTGCTTAAACATGGAATCTGGAATTAACACATGTGAAATCAAATGTCAAATAAAAGACAGATCTATGTGAATATACAGCATGTTCAGGCAGACGGTGCAGAGCTCAAACATGCTATATACTGCTATTCACTTGGAGTAGAGGCACTGCTGAGACCCCAGAGACTAACTTAGGGCCCTTTCACACTATATGGGAACATTTACCACGACGCAGTGCATTTGTGTTAAGGCAGGGTAAACAGGTTTTCAAAGGTGTCTACCTTTAAACACTGTGCTAGGTTGTGGTTTTGCCTTAACACACTAATGCTGTGCTGCAGAGAAAGCATCTCCCACCACACCCTAGTATGACAGGGTATGTGCCACAGAGACTCACACTACAAGCTGTCAGCACTGCCCCCCCCCCCCCCCCACATGCTATTTACATACTCTCCCTAGTAAATACCAGAATAAAGCATGTCAGAGCATGTTATATATTTTTTGCACTTTCTTATGGACATACTTAAAGAGTAGCTCATTAGTATATATTAGTATATGTATATGGAATTGCAAGAGCGGCATACAGCATGTGCAAGCCCTGCATACTCTGCTCAAACATGCTGTATATTCACTCTATAAAGTAAAGAGTCTTTCTGTAAGTCATTATTTTTTTCCATGCCTTATGGTCCAATGAGTCTTGTTGAGTGTGAAATACGGTAAAAAGTTGTCATTCAACTTTAAATCAGTTTTCGTGCTGGCAGTTAGTTGTGCTCTAGGATAAAAGTTGGTGATGACCTCAGTTACGTGTATCAATGGATACATGTAGTACCTAACCTTAACTACAAGAACATGAATTTGAATGAAGAATAACAGGTGTGCAGCTCTTATCTTTAATATTTCTGCAGTAGGAGCTCCTAGACCTTTAAATTATATAACTTACAATGCAAAGGTGATGGTTTTTAAAAGGCATTTATTGATATTTTTGGTATATTAAAAGTCTTATATTACACTACGCAGAGAATGCAGACGAGCGCATCCTTCTTACAGGTCACTGAGTTTCCATGAAGTACTTGTCAACAAGTCCTCTGCAATGTAATTACGACTTTCAAGCGAAAAGATAGTTTAAATGATGTGGAAATAGAAATCTGCTGAATGAAAAGTCGCGCTGAGCTACTGGCTGTTAGAGAATGCAAATATCTGAAAAGTGAAGGCTTTGATGCCGGGGATGGAGCTCACTGATACATCGGTTTTCTCTGGATTAACCCTATTTACTCCTACGTGTGATGCATAAAAGTCTGCTCATCCTCCTTGAATGGAATATAATCACGTTTGATGCGCCAATGATGCAAAATAGAGACATGGCTATACTCTGGCCTCTGCCATTTGACCTGGTTAGCATGGGTAGTCCAATCATAGGGCTCAGCACTCCAGACCAAAGAGATATAACACTACCAAAATAATGTAGTGATTTTCATTGGCTGTAATATTGAGTTCAGAAACTTTCACACTTTATGCTTTAGACTAGTGGTGGGCAACTGAGTTAATATGGAGGGCCACAAGTGCGGCCCTCGGCATCACCAAAGGGCCGCACATAACATTTTCAGTCTTTACTGACTTGCATAAGCATTTTCTAATGAAGAAATGACTACAGGCAGAGCTCATTTTTTAAATAACAAAACTTGTTTTTAATTATACTTCAAGCATTAGGGCGGTAATGCACATTTTGTATCCTATATATATCATGAAAGGTTATGTGCCTCTATTCTGAGGTTATATGCCACATACAATAATCCCCTGTTCATTGGTGGAATACTGGGAGCATAGGCACTCATCTTCTTAGAACGGGATATTCTGGGTGAGGGACTTGCTCAGGCGCTGTCTGTGTTGCTGAATGGCTTTCATGTGCTCAGCCAGAGCGAGTCCCTCTCCTCCTCTTCCCTCCTGAAGAAGATCCGGGGTAAGGACAGAGTTCCTATGTCCTATGCATTAACAGTTAGATTTCGGGGGCAGCAAGTGGAAAACCAAGGGGGGGGGGGGGCGCCAAGGAATGCCCAAAGAGCCGCAGGTTGGGCACCTGGGCTTTAGACCGAAGGTTCTTGGTTCATCCATGGGCAAAAGATTAGAATTTGTGAATAATTCTACTAATATTCGATTCGATATTCACAATTCGAGTGTATGGTCATACAATGAAAATATATCCACAATTATATTCCCATCACGAATATAAAATCGCAATGCATGCCCATAAGCTTCCCAATGCATAATATTACAAATATTCAAAATTGTGAATATTCGCCGACATATTCGCAAAATATATTCGTCCAATATATTCGCAATTCAAATATTCAAGCTCAACACTACGACTATAAAAAGGTGCTCATTAATGTATTTTCTAATCTAATGTATACTAATCACCATACACAGGGGTGCACATAAGTGGAACTCTGGTACTCAAAAGGGGCCAAAACCTAGCTCTGCGTACCTGCGTTATTATAACTATGAAAGGTTGCAGTAAGGGGTGTGAAATTGGGAATGTAAATTACTAATCCAAAGGTGAATTCTGGGGATTGTTTAGCGCTGGGCACCCTTGTGTGCGGCCATTAGCTTC
>CM070043.1:4805349-4821000 GCA_036250615.1 Ptychadena robeensis
CAAAATTTGATTGTACAGAAATTGTATGGTAAGATTGTAAGGTGTATGGGGGGCTTAACACTGGACAACATTCTACAATTTCACATTTTACACTAAAATAGTTTAATCTTTATAACCTCGATCATTAGAAAGTATATTCAGTTGCTAAGTGGGTTTATAAACACAGTTAAAAAGCTAGGCCTTGCTATGTTTTAATCTACGTGATATACAACCATCAACAACCTGCTTGTGATTATGCCTATTCCATTGGCTATGGACCATACCAACTAGGTTGAACATAGCAAAAAAGTCCAGATTCAGTGGGGTAAAAAAGACAATGAGTTTTGGGGGTTCAAATGAGGAAATCAAGGAATGTGCACTAAAGCTAGCCATACATGTGTCGATTCCTGAGCGATCGATCGGCGCTCCGATCGATTCCGGTGAAGCCACAGGCGTCGATCGATCGACCATACAAGTCTTAGGCCACCGATTCCTGGACGATTCTGTTACCAGTCGATCGATTCACAAATGTCAACTCCCCTTGATGTGTGCCCAATCAATCAGAAAACACCAACAGGTTGGTTCTCTGGCCGTTCCAATTTGGGGGCCATGTCAATCGGGCGGGGTCGATCAGTCAAGGTGGGCTGCACTCGATTCCTCGTCGATCGATTGGCGTGCACGCGCCCGGTGATCGATCGGCCAGGAATCGTGTGGGAAATCAACCTGTGTATGGCCACCTTAAGAGAATTGGAGAGATCGGGATGATCAAATTAGATGATAGTTGAGCCTCTCTAAAAGTGAAAGACCAATCACCCCCCAGGATTCTTTCCAATTTACATGCCCAGAAGACACAAGTTATGTACTCTGTATCAGCGATAAGAGGAATCATTTTAATCACGTAATGAACAGACTCTGTAATGCTCACCATACACTCTGAGATAAAAATTTGGATCCATTAAAACAGACCAATGTATCCCGACGGCGGTATTGGTTTGGATCGTTAGCCATCGATATATATATACACACATATACATCTCAATATATATATATATACACACATATACATCTCAATATATATATATACACATACACATCTCAAAAAAAAAAAAAAAATATATATATATATATATAAATCTCTCTATATATATCTCTCTATATATATACATCTCTCGCTCTCTCTCTCTCTCTCTCTATATATATATATATATATATATACAGAAATATAAATATCGATATAAATATCGTAAAAAAGTATAATTACGATCTATTAATCATAAAATAAACAATAAAACTTCTTTCACGTTTGTACATTTATTAATATACACACATATAAATACTGAAAGATTGCTACGACATGCTGACATGCTGTTTAGCCACCATGTCAGTGTCAGCAACATGCCGGTGGTGCCGGAAGTTTTAATATGCTAATGTTCCGCATCGGCAGTAATTGGTTGCTAAACACTAGGAAAACACTATGGGGTTTCTCGATGTTGCCAGACCAATTAAAATTTTTGAACATGTCCAATAAATTACGATCGGAAAAAAACGGAAATTACGATCGTAATATATCGGTTGTACCATGTGGACATGCACGGATTTCAGGATGATCAAATGCATTTATTGGTCGGTTTTAATGGATCCTAATTTTTATCTCAGAGTGTATGGCCTGCTTAAGGTGGTAATACCTTTGATGACAGTCTCCTATCACTTGATGGATCTTTATGTCTCCAGGAGTTTTCCTAGCCACAGCTTTGAAGTCCTATTAATGAGAGGTGATGATTAGTCAATTCCATATGTATAATGACCTCTAACCAGCCTGGGTGGCAGCCCATCTGGCTTCATGACATAGACTTTGGACAGTATATTGGAGTACCAGATGCTTGCTTCCTCACTGCATACACTAGAATGACCTTCTATAAGACACATAATGCAGGTGTAATATTATGATATAAAAACTTCTCTCTGGTAATATGTTTGCCAATTACCTGCTGAGACGTGTGTGCCTGTCTGAAGTGAAGTAACAGAAAAACACAAGAGTAGAAACCGAAAACTTGTGCCAAATGCTTCCAGAATTAGACGAGCACGAAGCTGCCAGAAATCCTTTCCGACAAAAGGTAGGCAGGAGTTTTCAAAAGTAGAAATGAATTTTTTTTAGGACTAGTGTAGGTAATGCCCAAATCTTTTTTTAGTTTATATCACCACCAGGCTTTAATTCCTCTTAAGCTAGCCACACATGGTTTGATTTTAGCGTTAAATCGACGTTTTTCGATGAAAAATCGAAAATTGAAAATTTGATCGAACGATTGAAAGAAAATCGTTTACAATCGACGATTATTGATCGATTTTTGTCAAATCATCGATTGAATTGTGATCTGACAGGTTGTAAAATTTTGGTCGATTATACAATCATCGAATTACATTCCTTGCAGCTCTTTTTTGGTCGTGTCAATGATACTCAATGTGTGTGGCCTTTAACACATCACTTCCGATTGAAACTAAAATCGTAAGAGAAATTCAATCGACGATTTTTGATTACTTCCATGAACTTTTCAGTCGAAATTGAACAATAATCGTACTCCCCACATTGGGGAGTACATTGATTAAATTAAAATCAATTTTAAATGTTTTAATCCGACTATAAAATTTAATCTAACGCCAATTGAACTCTAAAATTTAACCATGTGTGGCTAGCTTTCTTAAGGGTCCCCATACACCTTAAGATCTCCTTTCGTTTTACCAAAACCAAGTAATATGAGGGACTTTCTAAACTACCAACGCACTACATAGCCCAGGTGCCCAACCTGTTGCCCAGGGGCCGCATGCAGCCCTTTGGGTGTTCCTTAGCGGCCCCCCTCGGTTCTCCACCTGCGGCCCCCGAAACCTAACTGTTAATGCATAGGGCATAGATAATCATCTGTCCACTCGGAATCTTCTTAGAGAGGAAAGAGGGGGACTTGCTCAGGCGCCATCTGGATTATTGATTGGCTTTCACCTATGCCAATTAACCTGCTCAACTGTAGCAGTCGGCAGACAGGTGAGTGCCTATGCTCCCACTATTTCACCAATGAATGGGGGGGGGGTGATTTATAATATATATTGTGGCACATAACCTCAGAATAGGGGCACATAACCTTTGTATCAAAGGTATCAAAAATGTTATGTGCGGCCCTTTAGTGATACCTAGGGCCGCACATGTGGCCCTCCATATCAACTAAGTTGCCCACCACTAATCTAAAGGATATCTGACAGAGATATCTAAAGGTGTATGGCCAGCTTAACCGCCCTAGTGTTATGGACGGCAGCACCTCGTCCAGCGCTCCAACTGCTACTATCGCACTGGACGAGGTGCTGCCGTCCAGTACAATGTGGGGCACCGGGAGAGCATACTCACGCTGTCCCTGTGCCCTCCCCCTCGGGGAGGCGGCGGGAGATTTGTACTGTAAATAGAATGAAAGCAGTTTTCTATGTAGAAAACTGCTTTCAAACTCCCCCTATGTACTAAATATCGCCAGAATAAAGTCCCTGATGCCCCAGATGTGCCCATTTGCAGTAACCCTTTCTTTCTTGATTTTATCACACCAGGCTAGAGAGGGTTAAGTGCAAATGGGAACATCTGGGGCACCAGAGACTTTTTATTTTGGTGATATTTAGTACATAGCAGCATAGTTTTGTGTCCTAATTTTTGTGGTTTTTTTTCATAATTTTTATTTAAAAATTTTTTTTTACCTAATTGTTTGTTTCAAACATTATTATAGTCAGGATGTCTATTAGACCCTTGTACGGACATATTTTGGGAAGTTACAGGCCTACAACATAAAGAAAAATTTACCATTGAAGTCTATGGTGCACTTTTGGTACAGAAATCTGGACCTCAGCAGTGTGCTAGGGAGGTTAAAGGTGGGTTTACACGTGTAGATCTTTTGTTCGATTAACTGCCCATTCGATTTTTTGGACGAACATCGTTCGCCCATTTATCGAAAGTAACATTAGATTTTTTTATCAAATGAAAATACATTCGGAATTACTACGACTGATAAAAATTTACCAACATTTTCGATGACATTTTGAACGATTTTTTGTTCGAGGTCGAACAAAAATGTATCCATCGAACAAATTTGCCATTCTAGATTTTTGTTCAATCAACCAAAAAATCGTTCGTTCTTCATTGTTTGAATGAAAAAATCTGAACATGTAAACCACCTTTAAGGTGTACGGGGGGAGTCAGTTTTAACTTGTACAATTGAAGTGATTGCCTCATGTCAAAGAAATCTCCTCAATGGTAAGATTGCAAAATACAATTAATCTTTGTGTACCCTTCCCAAAATATAGCCTATTAGCACAGGAGTATTCTCCACCCATGTATAGCTGTAATGAGCTAGGGCACCCACATACCAATGGCAGAACATCTGTGTGAGCCTGCTGGGGTGGTGGACTGGCCTTAACACTGATGATGTAATTCATTGACACCTTTCTCCTCCACTAGGTTACCTTAAGATTATGTTCTGCTTGTATAGGTGGCCATACCAGGTTTGAACGATCGATCGCCATGCTATCTACGTAAACCCCGTACGTAATGGATGTTAGCGCTGTGTACACCTAGTGTCTTCCGGTTCGGCTGGAAGCTGCTGACAAGCAGAGCTGAAAGCCGGACAAAGGACAGCTGTAAAGTGTAGGAAAATATCTCACAACACCGGGTGTACACAGGGCCAAGGTCCCCTTTGAATGGGAATCAATGTGCACCACGCTATGATCATTCACAGGTCGATCGACCCATGTATGGCTAGCTTATATCGGTGGTCGCCAATATTTCTGGAAGCAGAACCTGATAACATAGAATAAATATTCTATGTTAAATATTACAGCCCGGAAGATGGAGGGGTGTGGTAATCATTGAATATGGCCAACACACCCCCAATAGCACAGTACTGCTTTGAAAACCTAGATCTCTCTTAGATGCCCCGTTTTAGCCAGCAAACTACTGTTTTTCACCCCTTTTAACCACCCCCATCCCATAGATCTCAGTAGGCTCAGTTGTACTCTGCAAGAGTACAACTGCAGGGTTTACGAAAAACTAATCTGGGAGGATGGTGAGAAAGTGAGGGCCAGGAGCTTAAGAGGGAAGAGGGAAAGTTACCCTCCCCGCTTGTCAGGGGGATGTGCAGAGCATCACTTGCATGTGCAGAGCATCACAGCGTTGCATGTCACCCTCTTATGTCACTTATGGAAAGTTTTCCCTTATTTGGAAAGAGACCTGGCATGACCTGCAGTCCAAATTTCAAACCCCTAGTTGTAACCCGTCATATTCCAGCTGTTAGATTTTCTCTTGTCAGATTTTGGATTCCTTGCATATACCTTCTCTCATTCACCTTGAAAACCCCCTCGCCTACACAATTAGTAAAATACTGCTTTGTGTTGATTTGCATTCATTTCAACGCAGATTCTCAAGTTGACATTAACGTGATGCAGAGCAAAGCATGTAACATGCCCATTAAATTGCATTGTACTCATTACATAAACGTATGCATAAATGATTCCAGGGATTGACGTGGCACAATGACAGGAAGACCGAGCCAAAAACTTGCATGTGTTTACGGATGTGTTAACTATAAAGGTGGGTTTACACGTGTAGATTTTTTATTTGATCAACCGATTCGATTTTTTAATACTCTTATGTTCCCTTGCAGTGCCCAAGCTTAACTGCATGCAAAACTGTCCTGATGAAGCGACAGAGATGTCGCGAAACATGTTGACCCCTCTTGCATGAAACATGTACAAACTGCTGGCATTACATCATGGACTGTTCTAAACCTACATGATCTTCTTTGGACCTACTTATAAACTTGGGTTGTTTATTATATACTGTGTTTGATAATTTTGTCATGACTCATCTCCATTTACACCCCTAGTCTGCCTTAAAGTCCATCTTAAGTACGTGGATACGGGTTCCATGACTTAAGTTTGTCGGGTGAAACCATTTAATATGTTTCTAATGTATACAATTTTGGATGTTGGAGGACGACGCATTTAGTTTGACTTATATATATTAGGGGTGAGAATTTTTGTAGTGCCGGGTCCTCTGGGACTGAACACAGGTAGACTTGATGGTTTAGAAAGTCCCTCATATTACATGGTTTTGGTAAAACAAAAGGAGAACTAAAGGAAATCTGACAGAAAAATCTTAGAAATCTGACAGAAAAAGCCTCTGAATTTCACACCCCCAGCTGCAACCCTTCATAGTTATATTAGATGACAATTATTATTCACAGGACATTCACAGGACATACACTTAACCGGCAGTGTATTCATGATAAACTGAAGCTGGACATTCAGCTACCTGAAATGATTAAGCTTTAAAGGCTTATCTCTGTTGGGGAAAAATCCTCCTGCAATACCATCTTTTGCTACAAGATGTCCTCAGTGAAATCCTTCTTGTTATGGCTTTCTATGTGACAGAACCGGCTGTACATGCCAAATGTGTATGAACCAGCAACTTAATGCTAACGCCTGCCACCGATCTTTGGCCCTGGGGTGTTGACCTCTGTTGTATTTAATATACCATTTTTAAGTTCTTTCTCCTTCTAAGGCATTAAACCATATTGCTTTTTGTAAGGCTAACACAACTATGATGTTCTGATGATACCACAAGAGCAAGACATAATGAACATTTTTTTTTACTTCTCTCTTTTGTTGGATAATGTGTCATATGCATACAGAATATACTAGAACACAAAATATTGTCTGTTAAAACGTTTGGACAAAACCTTCAGTACATTTCATGAAGAAATACATTCATATTCACATCTCCAACCTGGTACACAAATACACCCCTAACCGCCCCCTCCGCTCCTCCAGTGACCTACTAATGACATCCCCACTCATAACCTCATCACATGCACGGCTCCAAGACTTCTCTAGGGCCGCTCCTACTCTCTGGAACTCTCTTTCTCGTCCCATTAGACTTGCTCCTACTTTTGGCACTTTTAAAAAAGCCCTAAAAACCCACCTCTTCAGTCTGGCCTATCCATCTTCTCTTTCCTAACATCACCACCATACCAGTCCCATCCCCCCACCTATTGTATACTCTGTTCCCCAACCTATTAGACTGTAAGCCCAACCGGGCAGGGTCCTCTATTCCTCCTGTGTCATTACCTGTACCTGTGTGTTATTGTGTGTTGTATCTCCACTCTAATGTATTGTACAGCGCTGCGTAATATGTTGGCGCTATATAAATAAATGATAATAATAATAATAATAATATTCCACGGTTATCAGTCAGCACTGTATGACCGGGTACCTCCAATGCATTGACATAGTCCTGAAGCTCAAGATACAGTAAGCCCCGATTGATGAGAACTTTAATGTCAGCTTCTTTCCATCCTCCCAGGAGAAGGACAATGGCATAATCCTTCAAAGCCTGGAAAACATGCAGAACACACGTATGAAATATAACTTCTATCTCAGTCTATGGATCTAGAAAAAAAATGTGATTAGTAGAATTAGGGATGTTTTCTAAGCTCCAGGCAAACAACCGAAATATACATACATTGTAGCTGTTACTAATTCATTTGTAATTCTTTGCAGACAGATTTTAGATGTGGATAGCACAACCAGATCTTGTAGTCCAATATGTTCAAAGCATCAACAGTCTGCTGATTGGACAATAAAGGAGTAATGGAACACCTATGTGTCCCCTCTCCTCCTACCTGACGGTTCCCTGTACATTCCATATAGTATGATAGATGTAAAGCTTATAAACATCATAATTTCGTTCAATCATAGTGCGTATCCTATCATGGGACAACTAGAGATGAGGTTCGAGGTCATCACCACAGGTTTGCAGCCAAGTTTTGAGTTAATTTACATGTGTAACAAAAATGTAGGCATTTTAACTTCTGTCTGTCAGGTCTAGTCAATGCAGTATTCACTCTATATTCCTCCAGCCAAACCAAAAGGCCAGTACCAGAAGGAAGGTTTAAATCCAAAGTGTGCAGGGCTGAAATGTATGCAAACATCAATACACTAGCAGTTCCCATTTTCCAAACTCACTGACCAATGTACGGAGAGTCAGATTTTACAATCTGTCAATAACAACTTACCTATGAGCAGCTATTTACATATGCTGACATGTGGAATGTAAATAAACACAACACAATTTACCCAGTTAGTACATAGCTATTTACACATGGAGAAGTCTCATTTTATATTCACAACAAAAGCTCACTAATAGTGATGAGCAGCATAGACAATACTTGTATTTGCAAATTATTGCATCCTGAAGAAGTGGCCGTTAAGACCACGAAAGAGTTATTTTAATCTACAAATAAAGCATAGTTTGCACCAAAACGGGCGCCTTGCGCAAACCCTTCCCTTTTTTCTGGGAATCTAGAAGTTTGTCTATAAACATTGTGAACGTGGACAGGACCAACATACTGTTCTAACCACCCCCCAAGCGAGAGCGACCAAATTTGAAGCAAGACCTCGTTGCGAGGATCTACACAAGCGAGACAAAGATATGGTTGTTGGTGCAAATGTTGATCTCTGTAACATGGAAATGAATGTCTATTGTCTGTCCCTTCATCTTCACACAAAGACCCTGTAGCTGCTATGTTTACATGTGTGTGGTACTGTTGGCTTCAGTCATAGAAGTGTTCTCCATAAAAGTTGCCCCTGTATGTTGTTTATTGATCTTCTAAAGTCAGCCATTAGCTCAGACTCACCTCCTCGTACATCTTTATCTGATGGTAACAAACTCCTCTGTTGTAATAAACAAGAGAACAGGATGGATCCAGCTCTGCGGCTCTCGTTAAATCCAAGATAGCCAGTTTATATGCCTGGAAAGATGGAAACAGGAAAGTCACTTTACATCTTCACAATAAAATTGTGTAGTATAGGTTGTTAAGTGTTTTTAAATTCACTTACAGGAGAGAAGCCTAATGGCCCCCATACACGTTTCAATTTCCCTATGATCAATGTCAGATTCGATGATCAATTTATGATCGACGTTGGTTTGATCGATCAAAGTACAATCAAACTACCTCCCACATAGAGAAACCGATATTTTATAGATGTTGGTTCAATCGATCAAAAGAATAATTGAAAGAAGTCGATGTTAAACACACCAAAATGTCTGCCAATGAATCTATGAGTATGCTTATTATTTAAATCGAACCAAAATCGATCGGGCAAAACAAAATAACATTCGATGTACATTCAAACTTTTGTCCAATTTTGATCAAACTAGGTCAATCGAACCATGTGGACAGGTATCGAATTTTAAACAATCAACTTTAAAATCGATCGGTTTAGGTCGATCAAATAGGAAAATCGAAACATGCATGGGGGGCCTTAAGCTAGGAATACACGGTTCGATTTTAGTATGATCGAATTCCGATCTTAATATTTTGATCGGACACCAATGGTAAGCGAATCCAAAGTAGTACCATCTGTAAGGTCCGATCGGAATGTGATTGGAATACGAGCAAAATCGCCAATTTTAGTTTCGATCACAAAACACAGGAAGTAGTCATATATAAAATGCTTCAGCTTTGCTTTGGGTTGCTTGATTTTCAACGTTGTGTGCTGCGTTTCCCCGCATTAACGCCGATTGTTCTTTGCAGAAGTGCAAAGACAAGGGGACTTAAGCAGTCACCAAATTAAAGTAAAGTAAACAGTTCAGGTCATAAAATGTCCATATAGAAACCCAAAAGTTCATCCAAAGTCATTAAAAGTCCAATCTTTAATACGATTATTCCTTGATGTCCAAGTGAATCGAACTAGGTGTGGCAATCATGTTCAGTCAAACACACAATGGGGAACATTATAAGAAATCTACCCCTGTATGACCAGCTTAAGGAAGCCCCTGGTGTTCAACCCCCGCAAGGGGTGATGGACATTACTGGAGATGATTCCCAGGTTGCGGCCCTCAGATGCACGCGTGTGATAAGCAGCTGACAAATAACTCGAAGCACCAGGGTATGAGACAAAGACAGTCAAGTTTAGGGTCAGAAGCTGGGGAATCAGAGAGTAAGTATAGCAAACACAGGAACCTTGGAGCAAAGACATAGACCTTCTTGCTCAGGCAACTTCCTGTTGCCTGAGACTTCCTAAAAAGGGAGACATGAGGGAGGAGCACATGACAGGGAAGGGGATTGCTGCTAGCAGCCAGCACCCTAGTCGTCTGAGGCAAAGGGACAGAACAGAAAGGAGACGCTGGTAAAGCAACAAACACAGTACTGCAAGGATCTGTGACAACTTCTTAGCATAGGGGTACTCCGAAAAGTATGAGCGCCAGATGGTCCAGATGGTTTGATGTCCACCTAGGTATCCGGTATCCCAGGTATCAGACAACTGCTTGCTCTTATTGTTCTACTGCAGTGGGAATGAGGGAACAATTGCTAAAGACTCCGCGTCTTTTCATTATGTAATGGTTTAATGTTCAGTGACCTGTCTGAATATTAAGATTTATTTATTGGTTGTGCTTGTTGTACTGTAATAATTGCTTGTATTGTTTAACCTCCCTAGCGATATGCCCGAACCCAGTTCGGGCAAAGGGAAGCTATCATCCGCCCGAACTTGGGTTATCCGGTGCACATCGTTGGGAGCTCACCTGCTCCGCCGCGCCATCTTTCATCCCTCCTTCTTTTTCCTCCGGCGTACTCTTCTTCCATCTTCTCCATCCTCGCCATCTCTTAAAACACCTCCCTCGGCTTCTTCCGGGTTCCCCGAGTGACGTGTGACGTCACGGAGGGGGGTGACCCTCGGTCCCCGGTTTCCTTTTTTGAATCTTTTTTTATCTTTTACTTTGACGCTGGGATTAGAGAAATTTCTTTCTGTATTCCAGCTCAAATTGGGATCCCGCTATCAGAAACGCTCGCGCTGAGGCGTTCCTTGAATAGTGGGATCTGTGGTCAGCTGCTGCACACACGATCCGTTCGGAAAATAGCCGAGGTCTCCGGCTATCTCCTGTGAATCGGCTCTCCGTGTGCCGATGACCTGTCATTCTGGCGGGCACGTAGATTCTTAAGGTTACAGAACTTTTTTTCTTTTTTCTTAGACATTTTTCTTTTTCATTTTTTTTTACTATTTGTACTTTATTTTGTGAATTGGATTGGATAAATATTTTTATAAATGTTTCAGTCCAACTCCACAATCAAAAGAAAGAATTTCACCTCAAAAAAAAACAAAAAATTTCTGTACCTCTAAAGCGCGATTTTTGCGAATGATCACCCATGCGTCATTCGGGGTAAGCGCCTTGGTGATCATTGCCAAATGTAAACTCGCTCCACCACCTGGAGGCAAGTAACTTCTGACCTTAACTGGCGCAGTCCTGATCTTATCCAACTGCGCCCCCCGTGCCGGAAGTCAGCGGCAACCATCCGCTTGCTCTCATACTACTGTGCCTGCAGTAAATAGCATTTCTACAAGCTGCCAGCACACATCACCCTTCCCGCCCCTATCGGCGTCACCTGGTGACGCCGTGGGGTGCGGAAGGCCAAAAACACGTGTATCACTTTTGGTACAGAAATCTGCACCTCAGTGAACCGCCAGGGAGGTTAAACAATGTTTGTTTGATTGGCTTGTCGGCGTTGCCAAGCTAACCTTTTTCTTTTGTTATTTACCATACTTTATTTTGTATTTGTTAATAAAAAAAAAATTTCATCAAATGTATCTAAAAAAATATTAATATTAATCAAAGTAAATTTTGACATGTTTAAGCTTTTACATTGTTAATAGTGATTTAACATATATGGGATGCCTTACTACATTAAAGCACCAACAAAAAGCTTACATGCAGGGTGACCAGAGGGAGTCTTACCATGAAAGCAATCTGACAAGACGACGTACAGTGAGGAGAAAAACGTATTTACTCTTATTGTTGCAAAGCGCTTATAGAAAGGGGTGCACATAACTTTTTTTTAGTGAGCTCCTCAGGTGAGTACCAGGAGATAGTGTTTGGTACTCACCCCATATGTAGGGTGGTCTTCCTCACTGTCCTCTGTGTCAGCCTCCTGAATGGTAGATTTTGCTGCAGATGGACCTCCCTGTTCCTGATTGATCCTCCAATTAGCTGTCTCCACATCAACACATTTGAACCCCCAGATCTCATTCCTCAGTAGTGCAACTTTTCTCTTGTCAGACTTTACCCTGCATATGCCTACTGTGATTTTCATCCCCCAAATCTCCAACACCCTTCATCACATTCATTTACATTCCCAATTTGACATCCCTAACTGCAACCTTTTATAGTTATTAAAGTTTCCCTGCTTTTATCCAAGTGGCATAAATTGTAAATGTTTAACAATAAAAAGAATAAAAATTGGCAAAGAATTTTGGCAATAAAAAAAAACCCTTTTACAGTAGTGTATACATGAGAAAGTGAAGTTGTGTGAAGCTGTAAACTCAACTTAATCTGCAGTATCAGCTTCAGCCACCGGATGTCACTAGAGAGCAATTGCCAAGCACAACACAAGCACTGCTTCTCACACATTAGGGAGGAGGGGGCAGAGGGGAAAGGAAGCTCCGTGCATCTCTCCCTGTCTGTGTAGTACGCGGATGCACTAAGGAAGGATAATAAAGGTACGTAGAGCTTGTTTTTAGACCATTTTGCACACCAGTGTACTGCTCATGTGCATCCCTGCTTATAGACATAGGAGCCACTTAAGTAAAATGAAACAGAAGCATTTCCATTCAAGCTTTTTCATTTTCAGTTTTTCATTACACAAGGATATCTGCATAATGGTAACATATTCTATAAAATGTATGTCAAGTGTAGGTTATGTGCTATATCTCAAACATTTAATTGTGTGTGCCCACATAAATGATATTATAGCTTCTAATGTTTCCTTTTCGAATATTCTGTAGCAACAGAGAGGTTCTATCAAAAGCCATTTCCACTTTCACTGATACCTTTTGGTTGACGGAGTCTAAAGATATTTATTGCAGCCTTGACTTAATTAGTCCCCAAGGGATGTTTGTAAGCCATGTTGGTTGTAAATCAAGACTATTTGTCTTATGAGAAATAATATAAAACACCAATAATGCTTTATGAACCTCCCGAAGCCCCCTTAGCTGACTTTTTTTTTTTAATAGAAGTGTTGAAATCTATAATCACCATTAAAATCTGTAATCACTATTCGCGGTGACATGTTTGGCTTTCAGGAAGAGAGGATGAGATGGAAGGTGGTTATTGTTAGAAAGGAGAGTTCCCTTCCATAAGAACATCAGGAATCTGACTCTCTGGTGTTCTTTCTCTCCTTGGAAGAGTCTGTAGGCCTTTGTAGATTGGTGAGATGGTCCATTATGACATGTCATGCGATAGTCTTTAGGCCCCCATACACGGGTCCGATTCCCAAGGGATTCTGGGACGATCGATTCCGGGCGCGTGCACGCTAATCGATCGTCCCGGAATCGCGTGAAGCCCACCTTGTCCGATCGATCACGTCCGATCGATCGGAGGCCCAGAATCGGATCTGCAAGAGAACCAACATGTTGGTCTTTCTGATCCGATTCAGCACACATCAGGGGGAGTTGCCATGTGTGAAGTGATCGATCGGGCACGGAATCGCCCAGGAATCGGTGGCCCAAGGTGGTAGGGACAGGCTTAATTGGTCCATGGAATCGGAACATGTATGGCTAGCTTTAGATTTCTTCAAAATGTCTGTTAATTTGGGTACATTTTGATGAGCTGTCTGAATTGAAGTCCTCAAATATCCATCCTGCGCTATAGTACATTAGTACATACAGTCCATTATATGTGTACTAGCTGAATAAAAGCTGAATGGTACTGGTAGCTGAATGACAGTAGAGAGGACTTTATTTACCACAGCAGTGCTGCTCCTGTTTGTGGCAGCCATGTCACACCCCCAGCAAGAACAGCAATTTAACACAGGACCATCACACTCATAACATGGGTCAGGAGAACATCCCAGCCAGTAAATACACAATAAGAACTCTGAAAAATGTGAAATGATCCTAGAAGCCAAACACAATTCATTGAAGGAAACTCAAAGTCTAAGTGAATACAAAAGCCCTTTGCTAAAAACTGAATAAAAACTCCATTTGTCACAATTACACGGAACATTTTCGGGCTTCCGCACCGTTAGAATGGAAGGTACAATGTCTCACCTTTATATAATACTTTAATGCTCCTCTGTAGAGATAAGCTCTTACGCTGCGCGGCTGGACTTTGATTGCGGCATTGCAGTTCATGATGGCTTTGGAGTATCTCTTTCTGTATCCATAGAACGCCGCTCGGCACAAATAGGCCTGCATTAGGGAAGGACATTATCAAGGTAAGAGAAAAGTGAACAGCTGAGCCCGGCACTTATCACTGGATGAACAAACTGTACACCGACTAATATACAAAGAACACGCATGACATCCTGACATTGTTTATGCATCCCACAGTCACATTAATACCAATTTACTGCTTTCCACCGATATAGTCTTGTTACTAGAATAATGACTTTGTCTTCCTTATGGTCACAGAACCATTTTAGTTAATTTAATTCAAGTGCATCTTTAGGCTACAGTGAAATAAATCTATCATCTTCTGGAAAAGTTAGTTCTTATTTATTAAACAATGCTGGTTATTGGGCTGATATGAAAAATATACAGTAAATAAAAAATATGTAATTTATAGGCTTGTTATCTTATAAAAAGAGACGTTTTTAAGTTTCTATTGCTGTCTTCTTTAGGGTTGGCTACCAGCCTAGCCTCCAAGACTATTATCTTGAGCTTCAACAACTAGAACAGACGTGGGCAAACTAAGGCCCGGGGGCCAGATTAGCTTTCTATTCTGGCCCTTTGTCACCTTGTTGAAATTTGCTCCCAAATTCACATAATGGCAAGAGGTGTTCAAGCATTGCTTTGGGGTCGATGCAGTGGTGTGATCATGACACTGTGAGCACATCCTCATAGTGACAACAGACAGGTTCTAGAATTTATCTCTGCTCATTGCAATGAATGAGCATTTGCAGGAAATATAAATACAGCAAGTTTGGAGTTCAAGTGATACCATTTATTGGCTAACTGAAGTCATTAGAGAAGCAAGCTTTCGGGATATCGCAGATCCCTTCTTCAGGCTAATACAATTCTGGTCTGTATTAGCCTGAAGAAGGGATCTGCGATATCCCGAAAGCTTGCTTCTCTAATGACTTCAGTTAGCCAATAAATGGTATCACTTGAACTCCAAACTTGCTGTATTTATCGATGGCTAACACGGTACAACACTCTACTATTGCAGGAAATATAAAGCCATCATTAGTGATGCCTCAGATGCATGGAATTGGTCTTCACAGGCTCTTGGTCCGGCCCCTTTATTTAATTTGAGATACCAAGGTGGCCCATGAGTCAAAAAGTTTTCCCCGCACTATTACGGCCAGGGATAGAAAGATAGATAATGTTTAGTTCTGTCCTTAAAAAAGGAAGTTAAACAAAGTCTTACTTATACGTGTTGGGCACTGTTGTGGTTCAGTTGTAAGCATTCTGGTCATGCAGCACTGGGGTCACAGGTTTGAATCTCGGCCTAGGCTCTACTGACAAGATGCATGTTCTCCCGCGTCTGGATTGGTTCCCTTGGGGTTCCTCATACTAACTAACTGGCTTCCCCTCCACAATTACCCTTAGACTGCGTATTGACTTAGTAGGGTTGCTAGATTGTGAGCTCCTATG
>CM070043.1:4828138-4848414 GCA_036250615.1 Ptychadena robeensis
AAAATCTAATCGAACCTCGATTGAATGATAAATTGTACCATGTGTGGCTAGCTTAACTCCTGCCCTGCGCGACTCAGTGTTAGCCAGAGTCCATCAGAGCAGAGCAGCAAGTGCGGGCCCTCTGTCTCCGTACTGTTCTGTAGCTTGGGGTGTGCCTAATTTTCAGGGGGGGGGGGGCTTTATATTTTGGTCAGAGGCAAAAATGTAAGTGGCCTTATTTTTGGAGGATGCTGTATTTTTGGGGAAACACGGTAGATTGCTGAGTTAAAACTAAACTTTTTGTTGTAATTTAAGTTGTTCTTAAGTCAAGCCAGTTCTAACTCAAGGGTTCCTACACATTCACCTACACCTCATTCTCAGTCCCTCATTTTAAATCTCCCCAACTCCCATGCCTTTTTTATTAAGTGTACTTATGGAATTCTGTTTGTATCTGTTGTTATTGTTATTATACTATAAACCTTAAAAACTAAAAACTACCAAATGGTCATAAAACTTTAAACCTTAAATGTACTGAAAGAAACATTTATTGGCTTGATGTTTAACAAGTAAACAATACCCTGATACATTTAGCCATGGTGTTTTGCGGTAATCATCTCTGTGCCGGTACACTGGCTGTCAACAAAGTAATGTTATATCTACACTGTTATATCTCTAGAGACCACTTATATTTAAAATCACTAAACACGATTCTGTCTATATTGATGGATCATGTGTTTTGTAAATTTACTCTGTTATAATTTGATTAATAAATAGTTTAGACCCCTACGTTCAGGGAATGGCTCATAGAACTCGAGCATCGAGCACATGGAATCCCTCCTAGTGGATCTGCTTCAAACGCACCATAAGTTTACCAAGACGTGGACACCATGGTTGCTTTTCTGAGACACACAAGCTTTTAGAGACCTTATTGTCAAATTGCAAGTGTAACGGTTGTATATGCCAACAAATTAGCATTCATCCAATACCCCACTTACTCAAGAGGACTACCACTCCGGCAGCTCCACACTTCTATTCCTTATTCCTTCCCCGTACCCTTTCCACTTCTTTTTCTTCCCTACTCAACTTCACTTTTATCCTGTTAGCTATCCTACTTTCTACGAACAGTTCGGCCGCAAACATAGCATTTCCCCGGCGAACAGTATGGGTGTTCAACCCGCCCTGTTCACCGATGGTAAGAAAGTGACTATTCTTCCGCTGGCCGGATCAGGAGCAGAAAGATCCAGCAAGTGGAAGAATTTTTTGATGAGAGACAGCAGAGAGAAGAAGAAAACCGGCGTAAAAATGGAAGTGACGTCATGTCTGGATAGAGAAACGGGGAACTGTGCGTTCCAGGTACCGCAAGTGATGTCAATGACGTCGGCTTACGTTTTTTCCTAATTTAAATTCCCAACAGGCGCCTGTTCGTGGACAACAGAAGTTCGGCCATCACTACTGAATGGTTATTCTACCTACAGTCTCCCTCGATGGACATTACCCTAGCCACTCAAATGAACCCTGGATGCTTACTGTCGAGCCCAAAACGGTTGTCATTGTCATACCACACAAATTGCTGTTGCGAGACCTATAGAAGTTTATTTGTATTAACTCTGAAATGCTTTCCTTATCTTGTTACTTGTTAAAACCAATATATATTGGTTATATGTTATACCAAGATATATTGTTTAAATATAAATTGTTGCGGAAATAAATCACCTGAAACTACATCTACAGTTTCCACCAACCTACGCTAGAAACACCAATCGCTATCGAATTATACTCTTTCAACCTATTGTTATATTCTCTAGTTTTCCTCTTGCAAATTTACCCAAGGAAACATACCCACCATAGCGTACCCACCTTGATACATTCTTTTCTCTTTTCACAATTTGATACATCATATACTCATATTGGTCTTTCATCCTCATACCCTGACGTATAACAAAACCTCCTGAAGAAGCATCATAGATGCGAAACGCACCAAGGACGTTATACAGCATTGATTACTACTTTGGAATGGTTTGACACTTCACACACCCATATTTTTGGGTTATATGAACAATGTACCTTGGTTTTATATATATATTAATATTATGTACCCTCAGGACTTGGATCCTAATAAATGTGTTTCTATGAATATTATATACTCTTATTGAATGCCTTTAAAGTCCCCTCGCTGTCCAAGGAATCGATACAGGCCGGGCAGAACTTTTTGTATTTACTGTTCTAGTATATATTTGGGATGTGGCATCTTATATATTGGGATGAATACACACTTTACTATGATTGATTAATCACAAGGATCCAGCCATTGAAACGTGAGGTCTCATTGCCCACTTTCTTGGTAAAGTATATGTTTTATATTATATTTCTCAACAAGCTGGTGTGATACTTAGAAGTTCTCTGCTTATTTGCAGAGGTTAAAGCTAGTATTATCTATGATCAGTGAGACCTCTTGGTGAAATGCATACATCAACCAGGCTACTTCCATAGATTTATAGCAAAACTCTGGCAGTTTGCCATAAGTCTGTATCACGACCATAGCTTGTTACCTTGGAGAAATAATTGCCTTTATCTGGGATGTTGGCATAGATCTGAGCTTCATGTGTCCCCTGCGTGTGTGATCTGTAAAATAACTGAGAGTTTTAATGCCTCGCATACATTTAGCCATGACACCATGTAGTGTATGTTGAGTTAATTCCATGTTGATGTTGTCATTCTGATATCTGACTTGCTGGTCATATATATCTTGCGTATTATTATCTTTTATTATATGTGTATATATATCCGTGTATGCTAAATAAATGTATATTTTTGTGTGATTACTCCCGCTCTGTTTTGTTGATTGCACAACCTAAATCATATTCACTATAATTGAATTCTGTGAGGTGAAAATATTGTCCATCTCAGGAACTTTACTTATGATTCCTAAATGTAAAGCTGTTGCTAATATAACCCTGACAAGAGTAACATAGAAGTGTAGAATCAAATAACAACAATGTTGAAGTTTATGTAAGGCCAATCTGGGGGGTTTGAATAGGGGAGCTGAACCTGTGTAGCTTGAATAGGGGGGGCTGGATAACATTCTTATCTAGAAAAGGGGGAGGGGCCTGCAGGGAAAAGTTGGGAACCACTGGATTAGGGCAACTCAATGCTTCCATGATTTTACTCTCCTTAATTCCAGCGTGATGGAAAGGTGAGCTAGTGATACTGATAGGTCAAGCTGTTGATTTGCTTAGGTGCGCTCTGCGCCGGCGCTATGTCCGGGCCATGGGGATCCAGGCCTGCCCAGTCAGGTCAGCATGCCCATTCGATTTGGGCCCCCTACGAACACCTGCCCCACCTGTGAGACATAGACGTGCTTCCTATGGCCGTCCACGCCGTCTGGGTCTCCAGAGAAACGTTTTAGAGGCAACTTTTTCTGCAAAATAAAGTTTAAATATAGTGTACTTTGCACTTTTATCACAAAAGCTATTAGGCATTGCCTAATATATTGCTGAGCATTCTCTCTGAATGAATAAAATCAGTTAAGTAGAATTAAGTAGCAGACTGAACCTTCTAACACAATTTGCAAACTGTTCACTGCAGTGTTAATGTGTTCTAGAAACACTGTAAGTGTAATGTGAGTGCTATTCCTTACAGCGTGTGACGTATGTATTTCGGTAGCAGCCCCATGGAGTTCTGTACAAGAGAAAAGACAGCAGCTAAAGTATGGAGTGCTCAGTATATGCATGCTCTGCTCACCTGTAAGAATTTGAATTGCTCCATATAGCACAGACCCAGAAGGTAGAAGATTTCTGCCTTGTCAGAGATAGATGACCTCTCGTCCGAATGAACCATTATCTCCAGAGCCTGTCTGAAACTTTCCGCTGCGTCCTATTACATTATGGAAATCAGAGAATGTTATGGAACAGAACTCAGACTTCAAAAGACTCAGTTTTAGTCTCATTCAGCACTAGGTATCATCACGACAGAATATAGTCTGGGGTGCACATAACTTTCTTAGTGAGCTCCTCAGATGATTACCAGGAGATGGTATTTGGTACTCACCCCATATGTAGTCTTCCTCACTGTCACCCTGACTCTCCTCTGCATCAGCCTCCTGCATGATAGATTCTGCTGTAGATAGCCCTCCCTGTTCCTGATTGATCCTCCGATAAGCTGTCTCAATCCACAGGTCACCAGCGGGCTTTGGATCAAATGTAACTCTCACAGTACAACACGTTTGAACCCCCAGATCTCATACCTCAGTAGTACAACCCTGACATTTTCTGGCTTAGTAACTAACCCTGAGTCTACCAACACTCCAAATGTAAACCTTTCATAGCCATATTCCAGCTGTCACACAGTGCTTTTCTCTTGTCGGATTTCCCCCTTACATATGCCTACTCTGACTTTCATCCCCCAGATCTCCAACACCCATAGACGTCCAATCTTTTTTTTTTGGATTATTAATTTGTTGTTGTAAATTGTATACATGTAACATTTAGCTGCGGCCGCCCAGACACGGAGTGCCTCCAAGTTGTTAGTACGCATATGAGCTTTGTTACCATAATGCAGGTATGCATAGCTAGGTTTGGCCCCTTGTGAGTACCAGAGTTCCACTTATGTGCACCCCTGATTATAGTATATTGAGACTGATGTACATGTGAATCTAAACCCAACATTGGTTAAGTAGTACCTAAAGCTGACCATAGACGTGTCGTTTTCATCATATACTGGGATTTACCAGCATGTCGGATCACACGGTGGCAGATTCCTGGTCAACCTTGCCAGGTGGGCGCACGCGTTTTTCAGTGGAGTGACCGCCCGACGATTGTAGGGAATAATCACACGGCGGTTAATCGCCCGAAAAGAAATCTGCCCGTCTATGGCCAGCTTAAAACCATGATTAGTTTTATTAACAAAGCAAGGGACTAGTGCAGGAGTGGGCAAACTAAGGTCAAGGGGGAAGGAAAAGATGCTCCCCTCCGCTTGTTCTCTGCAATGAGGATGATGCCTTGGGGACAATGCAGTGGCGTGATCATGACACTGTGGGTGCATCCTCATGGCGACAACAGGAAGTCTCTATGAATTATCTCAGTTCATTGCAATTAATAATAAAGCAGCTCCTGCTCTCAGGGAAAATTATGGTTCTTGATTCCCACATTTTCTTTTTTATAAGAAGCAGTTAGTGACATTCACCTTGTTTTTCTTCGCCTTCATTTGAATTTTCCCTAAGAGGATCATCAGGGCTGGAGCTGGCTTCTCTTTTTTGGCAGAAAGCAAACATTCGATGGCATTGTTGTACTGTCTGCGGAAGGACTGGACCAAGGCTTGCTGAACCGGTGAGGATCCTGATGAATAAAATATAATGTAGGAGGCTCGGTGCTGCAGAAGGAACTACAGAAACTTCTATGTACGAGCTTTCCTGATACTTAAGGAATACTACTGTGTCACTACCAGCAGGGCTGCCATCAGGGGGGGATGCAAAACGTGCATTACCACACAGTGTTCCCTAATGCTTGAAGTATAGTTTAAAACAAGTTTTGTTATTTTAAAATGAAAAATAATGTTTTCTATCATTCCTGCTGTCATTTCTTCAAATAATTTTTTTAAAATGCTTATAAGCTAAGTCAGTATAGATTGTCAGTATAGTCAGTATAGATTGTCAGTATAGTCAGTATAGATTGTCAGTATAGTCAGTATAGATTGAAAATGTTATGTGTGGCCCTTTAGTGATGCCAAGGGCTGCACTTGTGGCCCCCCATATCAACTCAGTTGCCCACCACTGGTCTATGTGCTCCATTGGGATCCCCACCTAGCAATGCGCTTAGAGGAGGGGGCTCCAACAGGATGTGAACCCCCCCCCCCCCCCCCCCCCCCCCCCCCCCCCCGTAGCCAGTACGAGCACTGTGAGTATTGCACACATGCATTCGCAATGCGCACAAACAACTCAACTGCGTGTGTCCCTCCCTTGTAGTCTAGAAAAATATTTTTTATGTCAACGTGTGAAAATAACTGTAGATCTAAAGAAACGATCAGTACTTTCTAATTCTCTTCTGTGAACTATAAGGCTACCCTCCTGGTATTATGAAGTTGAGAATAGTGATGAGGCAATATTCAAATTCACAATATTTTGTGAATAATTCTACTAATGTTCGATTCTATATTGGTGAATAGTCACAATTCGAGTCTACGGCCATGAATTGCCAAAATATATTTGCAATTATTATCACATTGCAACTACCTTCAAAATGAATGGTCACAATGTAAAATCGCAATGCATGGCCATAAGCTTCCCAATGCATTATAGTATTAAGGCTGCCATACACAGCACGGATTCGTGCCGGATTCCGGCGCGATGGATTCCGGGCGCGTGCACGTGGATCCATCGTGCCGGAATCCTCTGCAGCCCACCTTGCCCGTCCGACCGCATCCGATGGATCGGGGGCACAGAATCGGATCCGAGGAAGAACCAACCTGTTGGTCTTTTCGGGTCCGATTCTGCTCTGATCAGGGGGCGTTGCGGTCAGGGAGCCGATCCATCGGACACGGATCCGGCCGTACAAGGTGGGCTGCCACGATCGGATTCCCTAATTGGCTGATCGTTCTCACCTGTGGATGCCGGCGGAATCGCCGGAATCCATCGGTGCTGAATCGATCAGCCAGGGAATCCGTGCAGTGTATGGGGGCCTTTAGAGTCCATTGAACCTCTGCACATAGACTTTACCTGCTCGGTAGATGCTGTGTTCAAACATCCGCCAAGCAGGTCTATGTTCTCCATTGAGATCCCAAGCAATGAGCGTAGGGAGTCCAGATGGATGTGGAACATTGCCTAATACAGAGGTCCTACATAGGATGCCAAGGGCCAAACGAAAGATTTGAAAAAAACATGAACAAACTATTATTATTTGTAGTGCAACAAAATGTAAAAGAACGATGGGAAGTGTGATATTGCATATACATATCTCTAAATTTGAACCCCCAGATCTCCCTTTGAGTTTAGTAATTTACCACTGAGAATACTTTCCCTTCAAATTTCACACCCATCACTGCATACTTTTATAGTCTTCAGGGTGGTTATTTGCTGGACAAACCGTATACACAATAAAAACTGGAACAATTGATTATGGTATTCTAAAAAGGTTATCTGGTCGTGTATACATGATACAGTCTGGCTGTTTATACAGCTATTTAATGTGTTTTAGCTTTAAAATCTTATTTCAATTAGAAAAAGCAAATACCCCTGCAATACTGTCTTTTGCTACAAGATGCCCTCAGTGAACCCTTACAGCCACTGTATATCACAGCTTTCTCAGTAAGGTGACTGCTTCTAGAGCCGGAATCAAAGCCTTGGAGGGCCATATATTACCTGCAGGCAGTAGTTCTCAGGATCCATGCTCTAACACAGCAGTGGTCGGCAACTGAGTTGATATGGAGAGCCACAAGCGCTGCCCTCGGCACCACTAAAGGGCCGCACATAACATTTTCAACCTATACTGACTTGTATAAGCATTTTGTGTTTAAAAAAATGACGGCAGGCCAAGCTAGAAGACATTATTTTTCATTTTTAAATAACAAAACTTGTTTTAAATGATACTTCGAGCATTAGGGAACACTGTAGTATGGTAATGCACATTTTGTGTCATATATATCATCAAAGGTTATGTGCCTCATAGATATCATCAAAGGCTTTGATTCAAAGGTTATGTGCCCCCATTCTGAGGTTATGTGCCACAATATATATTATACAATCATAGTGAGCATAGGCACTCCCCTGTCTGCCAATTGCCCTAGCTGAGCAGGCTAGTTGGCATACGTGAAAGCCAATCAGTGACCCAGACGGTGCCTGAGCACGTCCCTCACCTCTCCTCCTCTTCCCGCTCTAAGAAGATTCCGAGCAAAGGCTCGTCAGCAGGGGTCGGTAGACAGGAGAGTTGCTATGTCCTATGCATTAACAGCTACCGTATTTTTCGGACCATAAGACGCACCTTTTCACCCCCAAAATCGGGGGGAAATAGTGCCTGCGTCTTATGGTCCAAATGTGCGACCCTGGCAACCGCTCGACAGTACATCAGAGAGACATGGAAACATGAAAGTAATCAGCCAGCAGCATCCATGTCTGCCTCTCAGCTACGATCTCCGTCTGTGTGAAGAGGGAAGAATCCCCCGCTCTCCCTCCCCTTCTACCTGAAGTGTGCTCTCTAGTGACACCATTGCTGTGGCTGAAATTGGGTACTGCATGAAATTTATTTTCCAACTGAGAACATCCAATTGGGCACTGAAGAACAAACAAAGGGCCGCAGGTTGGGCACCTGGGCTCTAATAGATCTAATGTTATTATTTTTCATGCTGGAGGATAAATGTCAGTCACCCCCGACTGTATGTGAGTAAAGCCGGGAACACACAACTATATATACGAGCGGTTCGAGGTTCCCTGTGGCAGCGTGATGTTGTCATGACTGCCCAACATCGAAGGAGCTAGAGGCGCAGCACTGATGTGTGTCCAGCTCCAACGATGCTTTGCATGAAGACCCGCGCAAAGACCCATGCAAAGCAATGGACATCAACCGTAGTTTACGGTCATGTCCCATATCCCTGTTTTCGAGCGGGCCTCCCTGGAAAACAGGGATGGCTGCATATGATATGGGCCAGATAGATGAGCTAGATGAGATAGATGAGATCGGTGCATCGATCTGGCCCATATCTATGCGTGTGTTCCCTGCGTAACACATCATATTTGCTCATATTCGCCCCATGGTTGCAATGACTGTAGGACGAAGGGTTTAGATGGTTCAGAAATGGCCTCATAACCCTTTTGTGTGTCTGTTTACACATAACATCTTGGCATAGTGTTAACCCACACACACCAAGGTTGTAAATAATGTTTGACTTACTGCTTCTGAATTTTGACTTTCGTTTAAATAAAAAAAAAATGATATGGTGTTTATTTGAATTTTCATTGGTTAAGGCTGATGTTTTCATTTTTAATATAGAATGAGGGTGTACTTTCTTTTCTACATGCTAGCTATAAATGATTTTGCATCTCTTATAAGTTTCATAAGACAATATAAAACCTAGACTATTTAAAGGGATTGGTACAGGCCAGGGGAAGGGACAAGGGTGGGCTTAATGAAGTACAGGAATGACAGGTCAACTGACTTCAGGCCGCAGGCAAGGCTGTGTAAACTTCAGGCCTGGATAAACAGAAATACAGTTCTGTTACATTTAATTCTTCGGTTTTCCTAAGCTGTTTGTCTCAAATGCAGACTTATTGATTGTTTCTTAATTATAAAGCTACATCGGGAAGCCATTTTGTTCTTGACATATGACGCACAGATATATAAAGATAATGGCAATACTGCCTACCTTGAGTCATCTCGGCTGCGTGATGAATGCAGAAGCTGGCGAGATCATATCGCTTCATCTCATAGAGATACTGTCCCCTGCAGGAGACAGACATGGTGATCGCTAATGACCAACGTGACCTTTATCTGTTAATAAGAGCCGAGTCATAATGAACCGTGACCTTTTCTGGACGGATTGTAACCGCTCTACCCTGTGGCTCTCATTACAGGGAGATGTTTATAGGGAACAGATCATTATACATTTTCACATGATGTGCAGCTTATGGAAAAAGAGAGAATCCCAGCAATGTTTGTATTATGCCAGACACAGTTATGTCCATAAATATTGGGACATCGACACAATTATGTGTGGCTCTATACACCACCACAATGGATTTGGAATGACACAAAAACAATGTGCTTTACCTGCAGACTGTCAGCTTTAATTTGAGGGTATTTACATACAAATCAGGTGAACAGTGTAGGAATTACAACAGTTTGCATATCTGCTTGTTAACCTTCTGAGCGTTCTCCCCGAGTTAACGCGGGCTGAGTTTCATGCATCATGAAACTCAGCCCCAGTTAACTAGAGCCGCGCCCGAGGTCTCGCCATCTTCTTACGGCGTTGGGGGGCATCGACATCTCCAGTGACGCCGGACTTTTGTTTACATCCTCCAGCTGAGCAGGAAATCGCGGCGGAGCATATTGTGCTCCGGCGCGATTGCCTGTGGCACGGTTATGAAAAAACCGTGCCAAGGGCGAAACGCTCAGGAGGTTAAAGGACCAAAAGTAATGGGACAGATTAATAATCATAAATCAAAATTTCTGTTTTAATTCTTTTTTTTATTATTCTTTTTTTTATTTATTTTTTTTATTCTTTTTCAAATCACAAAAATACATACATAAAGTAACACATATGCAACATGTTTGGTATGTAAGCATATTTTACCGAATCATTTTATTTTTTGCACATATATCATATATTGCATCATATACATATATATATATATATATACAGTTTCTATATTATTTATTCACGTTGCAATTTACAAAGACTACCCCTCTTCTACTATCCTCCTTGATCCTGCATCTCCTACATCACTCTGCATGGTCTATTGAATCCCATTCCTCCCATATTGAGTGAAGTTTATCTAATGAATCTGTTAATCTGGTCGTCAGATATTTCATAGAACAGTCATCCTGAATTCGTGTTACTAAATCCAATGTCGACGGGGGGTGAGAATTTTTCCATTTAGCTGCTACCAAACATTTTACACCTGTGAATATGTGTAAGCAAATTTTCTTCTCCTTTTCAGCATTCCTTTAGGTGGTAAGACCAGCAGACATGTTTCTGCATTCAGCGGGAACTCTTATTTTACCACTTAAACTTTCCCTTTTAAATACTTGGTTGCAAATCCTTTGCAGTCAATTACAGTCTGAAGTCTGGAATGCATAGACATCACCAGACGCTGGGTTTCATCCCTGGTGATGCTCTTCCAGGCCTCTACTGCAACTGTCTTCAGTTCCTGCTTGTCCTTGAGGTATTTTCCCTTCAGTTTTGTCTTCAGCAACTGGAATGCATGCTCAATGGGATTCAGGTTAGGTGATTGACTTGGTCATTGGAGAACATTCAACTTCATTCACTTAAAAAACTTTTTGATTGCTTTTGCAGTATGCTTTGGGTCATTGTCCATCTGCACTGTGAAGTGTCATCCAATGAGTTCTGAAGCATTCGGCTGAATATGAGAATCAGATTATATTGCCCGAAACACTTCAGAATTCATCCTGCTGCTTTTGTCAGCAGTCACATCATCAATGAATACCAGAGAACTTGTTCCATTGGCAGCCATACATGCCCACGCCATGACACTACCCCCACCATGCTTCACTGATGAGATGGTATGCTGAGGATCATGATGAGCTCCTTACCTTCTCCATACTCTTCTCTTCCCATAACTCTGGTACAAGTTGATCTTGGTCTCCTCTGTCCATAGGATGTTGTTCCAGAACTGTGAAGGCGTTTTTAGATGTCGTTTGGCAAAATCTATTCTGGCCTTCCTGTTTTTGAGGCTAAAGCCCCCCATAGACAGGCAGACTCCTCCATGCAACTTCTGTACAACCAACTTTTCTACTACCAAAACCATGTAATAGGAGGACCTTTCTACACCTTCCAATCACTATGTATTCTATCAGGGAGGTCACTATACTACATAGTTGTTGGTAAGTCTCATGAAAGTTGTATGGAGGAGTCTGCCTGTCTATGGGGGGCTTTACTAATAGTTTAGATCTTCTGATGAACCCTCTGTATTCACTCTGGGGAAGTCTTCTCTTGATTGTTGACTTGACTCCTGGGGATTGTTCTTGATCTGGCCAACTGTTGAGAAGGGTGTTTTCTTCACCAGGGGAAGAATTCTTTGGCCATCTACCACAGTTGTTTTCGGTGGTCTTCCGGGTCTTTTGGTGTTGCTGAGCTAACTGGTGCGTTCCTTCTTTTTAAGAATGTTCCAAACCGTTGTTTTGGCCACGCCTAAATGTTTTTGCTATCTCTCTGATTTTTTTCATCCAAATGATGGCTTGATAGTGACAACTCTTTGGATCTCATGTTGAGAGTTGACAGCAACAGATTCCAAATAGCACACTTGAAATGAACTCTGGGCCTTTTATCTGCACATTGTTATTGGAATAATGAGGGATCACGAACGATCGTTCACAGTGTGCGTTTGTGAAAATCATTCAGGAATCGAATGCTGCCACCCATCGATTGATCCTGTTTGAAGAGAGTTTGATCGAACTGGGAACCAACGTGTTGGTAAATCCCTGTTCGGTTGCCAGGGTCCCCATCCAAGTATCGAACGGGATCGATTGCACAAAGTGGTGCGCATTGATGCTGCAAATAATCGACAAACACTCGAGTGCAGCATGGTGACATAGATCATTCATTGACCAAGAGTGTATCGACCTTAAATTTTACGCAGCCTAACAGTATATGATTCCCCTGCTGTATGTATATCTGTACAACATTGCCACACAATTCATCAATACAAGCCACCTATAGTCACCCAGTGGGGGTAAAGGTACATATCAAGGTGGCCATACGTGGGTCAGTACCCGATTGATTGATGAACCAGTGCGCTTGAGTGTTCCTCGATCCAAACTAATAGCAATCGAACAGGGTTTACCAACATGTTAGTTCCGTGTTCAATAAACATTTTTTTTCGAGGGTGTTCGCGTTTGATTCCCGAACAATTGCTGCGAACGTATACGCCAGGGAGCACATTGCAGTCACCTGATGTTTTTGAACTAAATAACTAAAACAAGGTGGGACAGGATGAGAGATCTATAATGCTCCAGTGTTTGGGAATCACAAGGTTGTACACAAGACTTGTAAAAATAAATTCATATGGTGGAGATTACACTTCGGCTTAAGGTCCCCATACACGCTGCAATCTGCGGTGGATTCTCGATTGGTCAGGAGCAGCGTCTCCATTCAAAGTAATGGCCGGCACACAAAGGGTGCGATTCTCAGCACTCTCTGTCATGCGTGATGACATCATAACACACGTCCAGGAGCTGTCGATCTGCAAGGCAGATCTAAACATGTGTGGGCATCTTAAGGCTCCACTATGCTTTAAAGCCCTGCGTCTGATGTACGTCAAACACAAGGATGTTGACGCAGCCATTGAAAGTCAATAGATGTGTCTACACATCCGTTGGTGTGATCCGTCAGCTTGCAGCGCGTTAAAATCAACGCAGGACACTGCGTTAACATTAACGCAACGTAAGCCAACTCAAGTATGGGCACGCACCCATAGAAAATGTATTGAGTCCATTGGAACGCAATGGTGTGTGTTGTTCGATGCGTTGATCAATCTGTTCATGGCAAAAAAAACAATGTTAAAAACGGAAAGCCCCTGAGCATGGTATCATCAGCACACTTGTTGGAGATGTAGAGAAGGGTTGGGGGTATCCTACAAAAAAAAGTATGGCTCTAACACAAATAGTTTTTGCATAAATTAAGTTGAAAGTCAAGTCAAAATTAAAACTTTAAACTTAATTTATGCAAAAACTACATTTGCTTGAGCTAAACTTTTTTTTCCATTGTTCCCACAACCAACAACAATGTTAGTGATGATACCATGTTCAGAGGCTTTGCAATCAGCTCACAAAGTCAGCTATTTGAAAAATTTGACCATCTCTAGTTAGAACACAGACCCCCATGTTTTGAAAACTGTCAAAAGTCCAGCTCAGGAGCCAAATGAAGGGTGTGGTCAAGTTTCTAATTTTCCACCCACCAGGCATAAAATGAATGATATGTAGAGGCACTGGGATGACCCCAATACACCGCCAAAGGAAAGGTAACACCACACTTTCCAACATTGTGGTTTGTTTGAATTTTTTATTTATTTTTTATTATTGACACACGGCTAATGGACAGCCTTCATCAGTGTTAGGGTTCCCACACACATAATGAGCCGTGGTCGTGGTCGTGGCCACAAGCTCCCACAAGTCGGCCAGATAATGGACATGTCCGTAAATCTCTGGCCAATGCCATTAGTTTGAATGAAGACTGGCGCCCCCATCCAAACAAACGGCTGGCACACAAAGGGTGACCGTTGATACTGAGAGCGATGGAGAGCAGCTTGATGACGTTATCACGTTGCTCTCCACAGCTCATTTGTAGGTCCCCACTAGTTTGTGGGGGCCTTTATAGCTGTGAATGGCTAATGCTTTACAGAAGGGGTTAGTATATGTGAAGAAGGAGATCTGCCCCATGATATAGCTTATCTGCATTTAATATTAATGGCTCAAAGTATCTCAGGCTGGATGGTCGGCCCCATATTGTCACCTCCCAAAACCTGTTCCTCTTTTCAAAATGTTTGAACACATAATGTACATTTATACATATGAAGAAGACGAGTGATTGTACCAAAATCTGTCCAGCGCTGTATCCAATAGAAATAGTATTTTACAGAAGTTAAGTTCTTCCGCCATCTAGTGGTAATTTATCAGATTTCACCAAAATCAGCATTCTCCTCCTATCTACTGGTCATTTCATTTCATTTTAATATTTCTGTTTGCATATTATGTCTATATGTATGTTCATGCATTCATTTGTTTTAATATGTATTTGTCCAAGTAAACAGTAAGCGGTCCTTGTAAAAGTCATGTTCAAATAAGATATAAAATGTAAATGAAAGTATATTTAACTTTGGATTTATCATAGCAATTAAATTCTGTTATTCATGTAAGATTTACTAACCGGATTATGTATGGTTCCGGGGAGTCTGGATGCAGATGGATGGCGCGGGTTATATCCTTCAAAGCATTTACCAAGTCTTTTTGCTGTAGAATATACAGGAGGAAAAGTCAAACATGCAATATGTAATTAATAGTTGGTTATTTTATTTAAAGAAAAATTCTCTCCAATTTCGGTCTGTTGTCTTGTGATCTCAGAGCTGTGCTTGCTCAGAAAACAAGTCAAGGGTCTTATACAGAGATCAATCCAAGAAAGTACGGTACTGATGTATAAGAGGTCTGGGGAAATCCAAGGTCAGGGCAGGCAGAGCTCAAGCAATGTCAGAGATCAGGCTGGGTCACTGTTGACAACAAAGTCACCTGCAGGCAGACATGTTGTCCAACACAGTAGCACACCCAAGCGCATTGCTATGCAACTGGCAATGGTGTGCATGACAGATCCTCTGACAGACTGCCCAATCACATTGTATCACCTGGAGCTATAGGATTGGTAAATAGTTGGCTGGTGAATCCCCCTGCAGCCGATTAGGACACAGGAAATTCAACCTGAATACATCCCTCCCTGTGTGTGTTAAACAAATCCATGTGGTCTCTGGGGATGCAGTTTTAGACAAACAGTACTTCAGCAAGAACGGGTCCCTCTGCCAGAGCGGGGAGACATGTCTGTACTGTATTGAACATATCTGCATGGTCTCTGGGGATGCTGGTGGGCGTAAAAGCAGTTTGGCTAGAGCAGATCACTAGATACAGATAAAAAAACATGTTTTGGACATGCATGCTCCCCTGAGACTGTCTACGATCCCTGGGGTTACCAATGCGGGAAAAGTTCCTTACAAAAGGTTTATGATCTGTGAGTTTATTGACTAAGGAGTTGACTTAAAATCACAATGTCCCTACAGGGTCTCTTGGTATGGTGATAGTTTTCACCAACTAGAGCAAGTTTATGGCTAAAGCAGCATGTGTAATCTGTTTGGATCTTCCATTTGCTCTTCCACCCTCTTCTCATTCCTGGCATGATCAATGATGCAGGGGATGTAATAACCTAGGGCACCTATGCCATCCAGTCAATGCAGCGCCCCCTCCTCTGCATCATCACTAACATGGAGAAGGTGGAACCTCAAAGGATAGGTGAGGATGCTAAGGCTATGTCTCCACTGCGTTGTGTGCTCATGGCACATACACATTAACTGCCCGGTAAATCCTCTGTTCACAATGCCCCTGCATTGGTGGATGTGTGAACAAAAAATCTGTTGGGCAGGTTATGTGTATGTGCTCCGTCGGGACCCCACCAAGCACTGTGCTTAACACATAGGGTCCCGATGGATCATACAATGCAGTGGACACAGTGTTTGTGAACAAACTTACCCCGAGTTACACTCAGGGTTAACGCTAGGGAGGTTAATGTTTTTGGGCCAACATGGTTAAAAAAGACCTTATTCTCTTAATTTCATGAGCCTTAAAGGCCAAATTTTAGTTGAGAGGGGTACCATTCTGTTCCACATTTATGTTTTTCTTTGGGTTAATATCATTTTACAAGTGTGTGGCACAATTTACCCATCCTTTGGCATTAAAGTGGTAAAAGCACCACCTTGTATGTTTAAGTTTAGGAAAAATCTATCAATAAGCTACATACACATTTAGATCTCTCTGCCAGATATCCCTAAAGGCCCCCATACACGGGTCGGATTCCGGCCGGATTCCGGGCCGATCGATTCCGGGCACGTGCACGCGAAACGATCGTGCCGGAATCGTGTGCAGCCCACCTAGTCCGATCGATCACGTCCGATTGATCAGGGGCTCAGAATCGGATCCGACAGAGAACCAACATGTTGGTCTTTCTGATCCGATTCTGCCCAGATCAGGGGGAGTTGCCATTTGTGAGGTGGACAATCGGACACGGAATCGTCCCAGAATCCGTTGGACAAGGTGGTATGCAGCGATCGGATTCTCTTAATTGGCCGATCGATCACACCTGCGATTCCCGGCAGAATCGCCGGAATCGATCAGATAGGTGATCGAGCGGCCATGGAATCCGAACGTGTATGGCTAGCTTTAGATCTACCATCAACTATGCAGTGCCGGGTTCTCTGTGATTGAACACAGATAGACCTGATTGTTTAGAAAGTTCCTCATATTACATGGTTTTGGTAAAACAAAAGGAGATCTAAAGGAAATCTGACAGAGAAATCTAAAAGGTGTATGGGAACCCTAAAGGTCCCCACAGACATGAAGATTTCTTAGTTAGATCGACTTAATAAGATCAATAATAATCATAATCGCATGTATATTGCATGTTGTTAGCAATATGACAAAAGATGCCCTCAGCCTGAAGGCCAGCACCATTTCACCCACTAATATTCAGCAATACAGTTTAAATTCCTATTGTAAGAGCTTGATACACATATTTAATAAATTAAATGTATGCCTTCCAATAAATTACAAGGTTAATAAACAATGTGTGATAGCACAGGTACCTGTCGGTAGGCTTGTGCCCTGCAGAGATATGCTCTGATACAGAGAGGATCCACTTTTATAGCTGCGGAGAAGTGATGGACCGCTTGGGAATATTGTCCTCGGTGCAGAAGGCAGATCAGACCTAAGTTCACATGGGCCACAGCCACAGTCCTGAGGAGAAGCAACAGAAAGATTATAACATGGGGAGAGATACAGGTCAGAACAAAGGTTCCTTGTGTCTGGTCCCTGTACACTATGTATGTCCCTGCACAGATCCAACATCAAGCTGTATATGTACCATTTGGGTTCCCTATAAGTGATCTCTATCTACAACAACCAAAAGGAGAATAGAAATAGACTATTGCATTTATATTTTTCAAAATGCCGAAAACAATTCCTTCTCATGTCAAAGACACTTATGTACCCTCGATCCTGTGATGAATAATTGCCATCTTTCAGCGTAGAGCTTGCGCTGATATCAGTTTCGTAATGATAGAATTTTATTTCTCTCAGACAATTGATAATGGAATGTTCACAATTTTGCCTGTATCATGCACGAGTTCTAGTGTCCTGCTATCAAAACACAGACCTTTTGACCAGGGGGTCAAGATGACCTGCGAGCGCCTGCACATTTTAGCACATTTAGTCGTTTCCCACGTGGGGGTAAAAAGTGCCTGCGTCTTATGGTCCAAATATGCGGCCCCCATGGCCACTTGGCCGCGGGTGGGCGCACCTTGGCTTCCTGCCAACTCTCCCGGCACGGAGATTAGCTGGAGAGCTGGAGGAGCTGTCAGATGTGAGATGCCTATGCCAGCAGAGCTCAGAGCCCTCAGATTATCCCTACTATCAGCATACAGTATTAAGGTGAATAGTGCTTGGAAACTTCTTAAAGCCCATTTTTGTCCATATGCCATAGCTAGGAGAATGGTCAGGACTTCTGGGGTTAGGTAAAAAGTTGCAGGACAGCTGAGAGGATTAGAAACCCCAGCATACCTAAGTGAAGCCTTCATCAGTGTTAATGCTAAGTATGTTTGAAGAGATCTGCCCCATTGCAAAGTTCATTTGTGTTTAATGTTAATGGTTCTGGTTGAATGCCTCCCCACACACACCTGGCCCTCTTTGCAAAAAGTTTGGACATCCCTGCCACACAGCATATATCTATACAGTAGTTTAAAAATAAAATTGTAAAAGTTTAATTGTCATAAATATTGAAATCACGATCATTTTCAATTCAATTCAAATCAAAACAATTATAACATCTGACTTAAATTACTTTTCAATCATGATCATATTACATTTAAATAAATGTATGTCACAACCTCCAGAACCAACGTGATCCTATAATGATTAAATATCATACATATCAAAAATTGCCAAAAAAGACATACTTATCCAAAGCCAGGACACATTCAAAGTCAAACGCAGCCTCTGACCACATTCCCAGGTCTGTGTACAGAATTCCACGTTGAAGGAAAGCATTCAGGTTTTCATACTCATCATAAAGAAGAACTGCAGAAAATTTAAATAAAAGATCATGTGGACACTGTGCGGGCTATCCAAGCAGCCTATAGCGACATATCTGACACCTTTTTAGGTTGTTCTAATTTAGACTATGAGTGCATGAGCAAAGGTTACGTTTGGTGAAACCCTTGGACACTCTTGGAGTATTACAGTCATGGTCCTCATTGTGTGACTTACGGCTTGGCTTACGTTTAGGGCTCATTTATACATTCGGTTTCCAAGCTGCAACCGGGCGCTCCTGTGGGTGGGCTTGGGGCAGGCAGTGCCAATAATGGAAGGTTGGCCCATAGTACATCAGGTGAGTTTAGGTGCACTTTAAAGTAACAGTTTGTCTGTAGCTATAGATATACTGTATTTTTTGGACTACAAGACGCACCCATTTTTTAGAGCAGGAAAGCCAGAGGAAAAAAAATATTTGAGGTGTTCAAATCAATTTGATCCATACAATGAATAAAATCAATGCAATACCAAATTTCAGCCACTGGATGTCACTAGCAGAGCTAGTATCACGGCAAATCATCTTATCTTCCTCACTGATCACTGAGGGAGGCCACGGGGAATGGCTGCAGAAGTCTCCCTCTAGGGCTGTGTCTGTGAAAGCTGAAGCTTCCACAGACAGGGAGAGATAGATGGCAGTTCATCTATCTGTTCTCTTCTCCTTATTGCTTATTAGTGTTGAGCTCGAATATTCGAATTTTGAATATATTCGGCGAGTATATCGGCTATTCGAGAGTTTGAAAATTTCGCGAATATGGCGGCGGATATTTGCAATTTCAAATATTCGCATTGGGATGCTTATGGGCATAGATTGCCAATATATATATATATATATAGCACCATTCATTTTAAAGGTAATTATGAGGTGATTATAATTGTGAATCTAGATTCGCAACCGCGCACGATTGTGAATATTTGCGAATATATTCGTAGAAATATTCACGAAATATCGCAAATTCAAATATTGCCTATGCCGCTCATTACTATTGCTTATATCAGAAGGGTTCAGAATACAGTTCAGATGGGAGATCGAGCCGTGGGTGGATCTCTCATATGACAGCTGTTCCACCTCCCCGGCTAATCTCCTTGCCAGGAGAGCTGGTGGGGAGCCAAGGCGGGTGGTCGCATATTCAGACCATAAGACGCAGACACTTTTTCCCCTGAAAAATATGGTATATATATATTGTGTGTGTTTTGTTTTCTTATGCTAAAAACAGGCTGCTTTCAGAGCCAATATTTCAGTCTTTGGTTACTATACTACATGGATTAGGTTTTGGGGGGTAAAATGATGAGTTTAACAGATAAACTTAAGCTCAAAAAGGGCCCACCCAGGATTAAGGGGACAGACTACGAACCTCTCCACCTATTGAAACTAAAACTGGGTTTTAGGGACTAGTGAAATCAATCAATTTACAGTCAATAATAATTAACGTCAGTTAATAATTAAAAGGTCTGTATTTGATACACAGTACGGACCAATTTCAATTGGAATACATAGTAGACACATGAATAGATAAAAAAGCATTAAACCCATATATTTTATTGCTTGTTCCTTATGTCCGACGTCTTTCGTCATTTTCATTAAGGCTTCCTTAAGGACAGAACTTGCAATAGATGAGGATGTTTAACATACATTTTATTCCTTCACACTGACATTGTTTGCCACAACCACGGTGCTCCCCACAAACTTAATGGGAACACTCACAGCCTAGGGGCCCTCTGTTGGACAAGGGGGGGGGGGGG
>CM070043.1:4876570-4889082 GCA_036250615.1 Ptychadena robeensis
TGCGCGTCACGGTGATGATTGTACTCGAATCTGCTTACAATCCTTCCTGTGTGTGCTGTTCCTTCGAGGGGGTTCATAGAGCCCCCTCAAAGTACCCTCGATGAATGGGTTTTCCAACATGTTGGAAACCACATTCAATCAATACACACTCACTGAAATGTTTTCATGTATAGTGCAGGCTGCACGAAAGCCGACATCATCACAAAGAAGACAGGTTCCGAGCACAGCTCTGTGTGAAGGGGCGGAGTCAGCACTCACTGCAGCCGTGGGAGTGAGGGAGGGAAGCCGTGTAACGTCTCTCTCTGAAGGGGAGCAGGAAACGTCGGACACCGCTGGATTTCTTTCTTCTTCCAGCTTTCAAAATGATTTCACATGCTGGAAGCTGGAGAGAACCCTAGCTAGCCGCACTTCTTTATTGACGGTAATCGATGTGCCCGTTGGTGCACATTGATTTCCGTTCAATCGACCACCAATCAATCACAGCGTGGTTGGACGTCACCACGCTGTGATTGATTGGTGGTCGATTGCACGGAATCTACCCGTGTGTGGCTAGCTTTAAGCTATTTGCACTAACATGATGTACTGTAACCATTTCCGTGTGATCACATCAATTCAATCATGGATTGTAATGTTTATATCCTTTTGTTGTCTTTATGGTTGTAGATTGCATTTAGATCTCCCAATTATGATATTGAATACATATCTTTACACCAAGTGCCTTAAAAACCCGCTCCTCTAGGGTCTATGTCAGGAACTTTCAGTTCTCTGAATGATTAGGACCTCTTGTTGTGTTCTCTATAGTGTAGGCATTGTAATGTTCTTTGTATCATGCATAAAGTGACACATGAGTGAGTCCCTAGTGCAGGGGTGGGTAAACTTAGGCCCGGGGGCCGGATCAATTTAGCTTTCTTTTCCAGCCCTTTGTCAGCATGTTGAAAAGATGCTCCCCTCTGCTTGGTCTCTGCAATGAGTGTACATAATGCCTAGAGGTGTCCAAACGTTGCCTTGGGGATGATGTCATTGGGGGCAATGAATGAGCGTATAATAATAATGCTTATGGGGCCTATGGGGGGTCGGCTATTACAGGCTCTTGGTCCGACCTGGCTTTAAGAAGCCAATGTGGCCCATGAGTCAAAAAGTTAGCCCACCCCTGCCCTAGTGTGCGTTCCATAGTGGTCCACCAATATCCACCTAAAAATAAATTGTGTGATGTAAAGTTTATTGAGACTCTGAATGTCTCATCTAACACCTCTAAAGGCCCCCACACACGTAGCGAGCCGTGGCCGATTTTTATGCTGATGATGTGCGTGCACGCTCGCGGTCATCGGTCAAAATCAGCTGCGGATTGCGGGTGCCCACATAGGGCGACAGATCCCTGCTGCCCCAAAGCTCGGTCGGCCAGAGAACGGACATGCCTGTAAATCTCTGACCGATGCCGTTAGTTTCAATGGGGATCGGCGTCCCCATCCAAACTAACGGCTGGCACACAAAGGGTGCCATTACTCTGTGGGGGCCTTAATCCTTTCCATTGCACATCCCTCCTTCTTGGCCAAGCTAAAATACAAGGTGGTTGGTCAAGCAGAGGTACAAATGGCATTCATTCTGTGTTAGCTGACACCAAAATTGCCTTTTTCTATTGAATGGGGACCCCTGAAACAGGACTGGAGAAGGAAACAGGAACCTGAGGTGTTTAAAAGATTGCCTCTTTTAAATTGATGTAAAAAAAAATTACCGCATTCTGTCCTTAGAATCATCTGGTAAGGAGTTGTCCTCTCCTGGTAAGACCCCTAGGTCAATGCAATGGCCTCTTCTGTTCACCGTGTGCTGTGCTCGTGATGCCAGCTGGAATGGGCTCGGTAGGATGTGGCTGGGGGACACTGTGCAGAAATGATGGATTGTCTGATGAGCGGCAGATCTTAAAAAAAGAACATTTTAAGTAGTAAGAAAACATCGAATTGCTTTTTTGACAGAGCCCAATCTAACCCGTGGAAAGGCGAGTGTCGCAGCCCAATTTTTTCCTTTGCATTATAGATAAACATGAAATATTTCAAAAGACTATTATATATTTCAAGTGCAGTTGGCAGGAAGAGAATTCGGGTCCTTATCTTCTATCTCCATATAGCTCAACCTGAAATTTAAGCAGGGAACACGTGGCTCGATATAGGAGCTGTTTGAGGTTCCTGCAGCAGCGTGATGATGTCATCACACTGCTGCCCAATATCGCGGTCCCCATGCAAAGCAATGGACATGGACTGTGGTTTATGGTCATGTCCGATATTCCTATTTTTGAGCAGGATTGATTGGTCTCGCTTGAAAACAGGGATGGGCGCATTAGATATGGGCCAGATAGATGGCTGTGCGTGCACAGAGCCCATATCTACACATGTGTTCCCTGCTTTACACACACAATTAGCATGTGGTAGCAATAAATCTTGTATGAGTGCTCAATGCTCCAACCTTGTTCAAATGACTGACACAGGACTATACTACATGCTGCTTGTCTAGCTATTGGTCCCATAATTTTTATAACTAATTGCCTCTTCTAATGATTATTTGCTGAAGATGACTTAAAGCAGCTGGTTAAAAAATGTTGCCTGTTGTCTTCCTATACATTGGACCCTTGACTAACGGACTTAATTGGTTCCCAAGGGTTGGTTGTAAGTCAAGACAATTATTTCCATAAGAAAAAATGAAAATCCCTATAATGAATCTCCCGAAGCACCCCTTACCTCACCTTGTCATAATAAAATAAAATTATTGTATAATGTGTAATTTAGTAGAAACATCAATAATTGTCCTGGTGTTCTCACCAAACAGGTAAAATGTGCTTACCAAAAACAAATTTTTTTGCAATTCGCGGTGACATATTTGACTTTCAGGAAGAGAGGATGAAATGGAAGGTGGGTATTGTTGAGAGGGAGAGTCCCCTTCCATCCCCTCCCAAGAACATCAGGAATCCGGCCTTTGTAGATTGTGAGATGGTCCATTTTGATGTGCTATATAAGTGATATCAGGTCACATTAACGCCACCACCCAAGCAGAAACGTATTTTGGCCTTGGACATAATTCTGGTTGTAAATCTTTGGCTGACAGTTAAAACTAAACTTGCAGATGTAACTTAAGTCAAGTTGGTTGTACCTCAAGGGTGTATGGGGAGATTTAAGCAGGGTACAGACGGCTCCATATTTGAGCCGTCCGATGTACCCTGCAGCAGCGTAATGACATCATCGCGCTGCTGTCAGATATCGGCTGGCTGGGGAGTGACGGCTCTGCTCTCTCCCCAGCTCAGCTGAAGCTTTGCCTGGAGAGCGGTTTCTATGCAAAGCATCGGGCATGTCCAATAAGGCTGTTTTCGAGCGGGATTAATTTGTCCCGCTCGAAAACAGAGGTGGGCACATATTATATGGGTCAGATAGATGGCCGTGAGCGTGCACGGCGCTCCAAACCCATATCTCTATGTCTGTACCCTGCTTAAATCTGACTCCAAATCTCAAGTCATAAGTTCCTAATGCTCACAATACACTCTGAGATAAAAATTAGGATCCATTAAAACAGACCAATGTATCCCCACGGCGGTATTGGTTTGGATCGTAAATTTCGGCAAAAACGCTACCACATTGAAAATCCAATTTACGATCGTACACATATACATCTCTATATATATATCTCTCTCTCTCTATATATATATATATACATCTCTATATATATGTATATATATATAGCAATAGTAGAGTGTTGTACCTATATATACACATATACATCTCAATATATATATATATACATATACCTCTATCTATATCCATATATATATCTATCTACATATATATATATCTATCTACATATATATATAATATATATATATATATATATATATATATACATATACATATACATATACAGAAATATAAATATCGATATAAATATTGTAAAAAAGTATAATTACGATCTATTAATCATAAAATAAACAATAAAACTTCTTTCACGTTTGTACATTTATTAATATACACACATATAAATACTGAAAGATTGCTACGACATGCTGACATGCTGTTTAGCCACCATGTCAGTGTCAGCAACATGCCGGTGGTGCCGGAAGTTTTAATATGCTAATGTTCCGCATCGGCAGTAATTGGTTGCTAAACACTAGGAAAACACTATGAGGTTTCCCGATGTTGCCAGACCAATTACAATTTTTGAACATGTCCAATAAATTACGACCGGAAAAAAACGGAAATTCCGATCGTAATATATCGGTTGTACCTTGTGGACATGTGCGGATTTCAGAACGATAAAATGCATTTATTGGTCGGTTTTAATGGATCCTAATTTTTATCTCAGAGTGTATGGCCTGCTTTAGATCTCACTCTGCCGATATACAGCTTTGAAGCTTTAAGGCTATGTCTCCACATCATTTGTGATCCGTCTGGACCCCTATGTTAAGCGCAGTGCTTGGCAGGGGTCCAGACAGATCACACACACTGTACCTGCCTGGCAGATGCTCTGTTCAGACATCTGCCGATGCAATGTACTGCACTATTTTAGCCCCTGCATCAGCGGATTGGCTCAGCGCTGTGAGATCAGAGCATGCGCCGGGCAGGTAAAGTGTATGTGATCCATCGGGACCCCCCACGCTTATACAGGGGCAGGCTGCCCGATCTTTTGGTCAATCCACTGCTGTGCGCTTCTGGCAGCCGCTTTGCTGAAAATCTGGTGTGCCCTCCTGGCGAGATCGCCCAGGAATCTCCTGCATCTCAGATCGCACGGTGATCCGACATGTCGGTAGATTCCCATCTGATCCCATTACTTTATATGGGGATGGCACAAATAGTGCCGGCTGATCCTCTGAGGGGCCAGCTGAAGCGTGATGACGTCATCTATCGAGGGATAACCCATATGTGTATGGCTACCTATAGGCCTAAGAATGTCTTGGTCGCTCATTTTTGAATTTTTACCCCAGTGGAACCCTTGAAATGATTTCCATGACTCAAGGAACCCTATGAAATTAGCTGCCCAGGCAGTTTCAGTTCATAGCAGTCTTTTCTCCGCCCATAAGGCAGCCATACAAGGTTCAAAAAAAAGGAATCGCTCTAACCCTGCCCATCTGGAAAGATCGACCAACAGTGATCAATATCGAAGAGAAAATCGATCGAAAAGTGATGGGACGTGTTGGTAAATTTTAGTTGACTGTTTACATGTACATGTCCTTTTCTGTTTCCCCGGCGTCCTCTTGTGGCAGAAAGCGTTAATGATGCTTTAAAGTAAAGAAATCCATCGGTTTTAAATCTGTGTGGTGGTACAATACTATAATATTTGACAAAGGAACGATTTTAAATTGCGCAAGACTATCAAATCGCAATATAATTGTGTATGGCTACCTATACTCACCCACTCATTGTTTAAATGTGTGTAGACCACTGTCATTTGTTAAAACTAAAAGCAAATTTAAGCCCCCCATACACGCTTATATTATTCGGCCGATCGACCGCTGTAATTCTAAAGGCCCCCATACACGGGTCGGATTCCGGGCGCGTGCACGCCAAACGATCATGCCGGAATCGCGTGCAGCCCACCTTGTCCGATCGATCAGGTCCGATCGTTCGGGGGCCCAGAATCGGATCCGACAGAGAACCAACATGTTGGTCTTTTTGATCCGATTCTGCACACATCAGGGGGAGTTGCCATTTGTGAGGTGGAATCGGACACGGAATCGTCCCGGAATCCGTTGGACAAGGTGGTATGCAGCGATCGGATACTCTTAATTGGCCGATTGATCGGAGCTCCGATTCCCGCTGAGATCGCCGGAATCGATCGGATCAGTGATCAATCGGCCATGGAATCCCACACGTTTATGGCTAGCTTAATACTTTAGACGGGGACACAGTGTCTCCGTCTAAGTATGGGTATGTCTCCTCGGCTTCGAGGGATCTGAGATCCATCGGGGCTGCTTCTGAGGGGGGAAGGGGGGGTGCTAGCAGCTCCCTTCCCTCTCCCTTTATGCTAGGCTGACTGTTCTCACAGCCGGTGTCCCTAGATGCTGTTTGCCGGGTATGCCTGGGCTGATAATCACGCACGGTCGATCGGCCAAAACATCGGGTCACAATCTATATGTGTATGGGGGGCTTTATACTATGCACCTCTACTGTCATTGGTTGATACTAGTACCTGTACATTTTAAAAACATAGCAGCACATCTTCTTGTCCATTTTCAAGTCATGTATATCTCAGCCCTATCTATGAATTAAGTTTAATTGATCAATTTGGGTTAAAAAGGTTTTATTTAAACAACATATAACAACACAATTCTTTGTGTAGTACCTCAGTCAGCCAATAAAGGTAATGGCCGTGACCTCTAATATGACCAATAAAAGGCACGGTGCTGCAAAAACAAACAATTATCAGAGCTGAATAGGGAATAGGAATTGCGGAGCCTGAAGCATTTTCCTTAACGTCCTGTGTTTATACTCAAGAAGAAGCCATAGAGTTGACTTGAGTTGGGATGTCACCCTGTCACCTCACTCCTTTCTCTCCATGACAAGGCAGGAGAGTTTACGTTCGGCACAGTCAACCTGACAGCCGTCCCCGGGATGGTTCCTCATTGGCAAACATTCCCAGAGGTCCATCAACAGAATAAAAAGTCGTTCGTGGTATGTTGCTGGTAAAAAGGTGTGTGTTTTTACAGCCTCACGTCTCTTCGCTCAGGCTATTTATCATTCTTTATGTGCGGAGACAGAGGAGTCTCTGTGTGTGGCCGATCTCTCCATAATGAACGGCAAAAAAAAGTTAGAAATGTCAGAGCATTGATAATATGACAGTAAGTGTATAGTGAGGGAATGGAAGGGGCTGCCATTGTCTCTGCTGTTTGTGCAACATCTGACCTCGCTGAAGCCACCCCAGAGGATTGCAGATAAGTAAGGACATGTATGGGGTCACCTAAATGCCAAGGTGACGGCTATACAAAAGCCTGCTTCTATGATATTGACTTAATGAAAGCACTTTATTGCTTCATAAAGGTTGCAGGCTATTGTTTCAAAATCTACTTGAGTCAGGAAACGTTGGAATCGATCCCTTAGGGCTTTTTTCCATTTATGTCGGGACCCCAATATAGCAGATAGACTTACCTGCTTGGCGGAGGATCTGTCTTCACGGCAACGAGCCGCTCCACGGATGAAAGGCTCAACGTAGTCAAGTACGTTGAGCCTCTGCACCGGCGGATGTGTAAACAGATCATCCGCCGAGCAGGCAATATCAATGTACTACGTCGGGACCCCCTGGGAGGGAAACAAAGCAATACTGCAGTGGTTCCCAAACTGTCCTTGCAGGACCCCCCTTTTTCAATTTAGGAACATTATCGAGCCCCCCTCCCCATTCAAACACAGGTTAAGAATGAGGGCCAGTGCCCCCCTGGAATACCTTCACGCCCCCCCCAGGAGGGCCCACCCCCCGTTGGGAACCACTGCCTTACTGGGTAGTGATGTAATAGTATCAATGGGCAAATATATCTGAATTGTAATGTATTTTATTTAGTAAGTAGTGATTGGTGTTGAGCTCGAATATTCGATATCTTGAATATGTAGGTGGATATTGGCGATTTTGAATATTCGCAGTATGGCCATGTATTGCAAAAATCATATTTGCATTGAGAAAATAAACATAGCATGTGACCAATCATTCCAAGATTTTCGCACTGCAAATATGATTTTCACAATTAACAATAAACGCGAATATTCAAATTTACCAATATCAAATCGAATATTAGTAGAATTATTAGCGAAGTATCGCAAATTCGAACATTACCTATGCCGCTCATAGAAAAATAGTAAAACGCCGGGAGCGGCCAGCTTGGAGAATTTTGTTCCAGCTACATACCGTTGTGACTGATCAATATACATATAACCGTACCTTATAGACCCCTATCTATTGACACACTACTGTTACCCGGCCACATTGCTCCGAGAGGCGGCCCCTCGTTCCCCCGTGACAGGCAGCTTTTTGCCGGTCGATCAGGCACTGGGCGCTGGGCGCCGGAGACCCATTGGGATCTATCTGGACAACCATGTGGACCCCCTGATGAAGCATGTTAGTGAAACATATGTTGGGGTTTAACACCACCATCTCCTGTTCGTGGATACCATTATCTCCCATCTGCCCAACGAGGGAACATTGGGCGACAACTTCGTGTACCATGTGAAAATACCGTTGTTTTCTCTTTTTATATGTTTTTATGGACAGTAAATTTATACCTTTCGGTACAATTGGTTTCCTACTGTTACTATACATCATTGCTGTAGGGAAGATCGTGTGTATTTTTTGGATCATTTATGTTGGCGCACTATACCTTGATCTGTTATCTTTTGGAACCTACCTGTTGTGACTAGACTCTACACTACCCTCATATACCTCGACCGTTAAAGTCCCCCTTGTGTCCCTGTTGTTCAGGGAGAATTTTTGTGAGACGGACACTATCTTATAGTGTTCCCCCTCCCCCCCTTTCGTAGTTATAATTGGGATGTTGGTCGAATTTTTATACATAGCTGTTTAATGGTGTACTACTGGGATCATCCTCTTTTTGCAATATGCCGCTCATAGTGATGTGATCAAATTTGTGATATTTCACGAATAATTCTACTAATATTCGATATTCCTGAATATTCGCAAATAAAATATAAAATCGCTCATTCAGTATGCACATAAGGAATTGCAAGTTCAGTGAAAATATAACCTGCTGTGACAGCCGAAAACTCACCCCCCTCCCTAAGTTATATGTATATAGCATGTTTCATGGTGAGCTGCCAGTGTAAAATGGGTTTTCATAAGTTAGTGCCTGGGTTAGCAATGTCTCTACTTCTAGTAAATATCAATATACAGTGTGGAACAGCTTTAAGCCCTTCTCCTGGCTGGAGCCAACCACCCTGGGGAAGTCAGGGTAATGGTCTGCAGTGAGGAGGCATACAGCAAATGCTGTATGGTCTAGCACTGCACACTTTGCTGGGACATGCTGTATATTGACTCTTGAGTCTTTTTATTATTTCTCTAATTTACTCCTTAAATCTATGGGTGTGTCTTATGGTCTGGTGCGCCTTATTGTGCGCAAAATAAGGTATGTCCATTTTTTGGTATTGATTTGTATGTGTTAGGATCGTGGATGATGCACTTAAATATCAACACGTCTATGGCCACCTGAAATCCCCTAATTTAATATTTTACTCTAGTAAGTAGAAACTAAAATAAAAAATATTTAACTTAACCTAATGATATAAATTAATAGAAGCTCTAATTATGGGTCCTGACAGCATAGGCACAAGTTACTGGTTTGGTTTCCATTACCATATGATCCTGCCATGGATAGGACTTTGTATAGATAACAGAGTGTAGACATAAGGCGACGGGTCACAAGATCTACTCATCCCTGATGCTCAGCCCACTTGTTATCCTTACTTGGTTCTCGGTTCCCAGGTGGCAAGAAGAGCAACGGGAGGGCGCGTCCTCGCCGTCTCCCGTCTTGTCAGTGGCACTGCATCTCCTTTCACATGAATGATGTCCGAGATGGTGACCTGGAAAAAGACAATGAAGTCCACACAAAGGATTCAGGGGTTTAAAAAGGGAAAACAAGAATTTCCCAATCAGTAAAAATACAAACAGTTGTTCTTTCAACGCCTAGTGATTACTGGCCCCTACCCCTCCCTCCGAACACAGCCAGGCAGTCGCCACTACTCACAAAAGCTATCGGACCCTCAGCGCCTGTCTTACAAATAGTCTAATGATTATTGTAAATGGGGGGAGACAAGTGGTTATTGACTCATTGAAAAGAACATAGTGCATGTGTATATACTATGTGCACTCAAGTACATATATAATAGATAGATAGATAGATAGATAGATAGATAGATAGATAGATAGATAGATAGATCTATAGATATAATAGATCGCTAGATCGTAGATAGATCGATCATAGATCGATAGCTCGATGATCGCTCGCTCGCTCGATCGATCGACTCGATTAGCTAGCTAGATTAGATACTCGATTAGATCGATAGATTCGATCGATTAGCTAGATAGATTAGATAGATAATATTAGATAGCTCGCTTCAGAATAGATTAGATAGATAGATTAGATCGATATATCTCTCGATCGGCTCGAATATATAGATAGATAGATCGCTAGATCGATAGCTATCTAGATAGCTCGCTCTCTCTATCGCTGGTCGCTCTCTCGCTCCTCGCTCGCTCGCTCGCTCGCTCGCCTCGCTTCGCTCGCTCTCTCGCTCGCTAGCTCGCTCCTCGCTCGCCCGCTCGCTCGCTCGCGCGCTCGCTCCGCGCTCTCTCGCTCGCTCGCCCTCGCTCGCTCGCTCTCTCCGCTCGCTCGCTCGCTCGCCTCGCTCGCTGCTCGGCTCAGCTGCTTCGCTCCGGCTCGGCTCCTCGCTCGCTCGCTCGCGCGCTCGACTCGCTCTCTCGCTGCTCGCTCGCTTATATAGATAGCTAGATCGCTCGCTAGCTAGCATAGATAGATAGATACAGTAGATCTATGGGGGCCTTTACCCAGTGTTCTTTCGAAAGGCCATGTAAGGCTAGGGATTATGTCAGTGGTAGGGAGTTTTCCTAGCAAAACGTATGCCAGAGAACCCATGAAGAAGCACCAAATCAATTAGATGAGCTGATTGGGTTGATCTTCCCTACATATTAGTCCCAATCATTTGAAAATAGGACCAATCAAAACAGTACTAACTGAAAAGGCAATTTTGACCATTTGTTCTTTATCAGTTCACTTTCACTGCCTTCTCTATCCAAAGTAATGGGATCGGCCAGAGAAATACGGACAAGTCTGTTCTCCGGCCGACCAAGCTTTCAGGCGACATGGATCTGACACTACATGTGGGCACCCGCGATTCGCGGCCGATTTTGCACCCAATTGATTGCAATCGGCCGTGGCTCGCTACGTGTATGGTGGCCTTTACCCTGACCCATCCTGGTAGCTCTCTGACCAGCTCAGCTTTCCCTGCAGAACCCCTACAGCTGCACTCCCCACGCCTCTGTCCTCCAACAGATCCCAGTATACTCAGTCACATCACTGGAATGCACTCCTGAGCAACCAGGACTTGTTCTCTACTACCAGAGTGGGAGGACAGAGGGGCGGTGAGTGCAGCTAGTAGAGGTGCTGTCTGGCAGGCAGCTTTGTCATTGACCGCTCTCTGTTTCAGGATTCAATGTTACATACACACAACCTACTATAAAGTGATGTCATACAAATGTATCTAAAACAATATATCCAATATCAGTATATAGAAAGGCTCCAGAGAGGACATGAATCTGGCTATTCGCGGTCTTTGTGTTTATATAGAGATGGATGTTGGAAAGTCTCATACCTGAGCGGCGGATTTCAGTACTTGTTTAGCCTCTTCGTCCGTCATCTCCTCTACCTCCATTGGTGGGGTGGGGGTCTCTTCAGTTGAGATAGAAATATTGGGTAATGTTTCCTCTTCATCTTTGTCTGTGAGTTCTATAGATAGCTTGCTGTCAGTCAATGTGACATCTGCGCTTTGATCATGGAGAATCCTCTGAAAAACACCAAATTATCAATTATTATAACACTCTCAGGGACTACTGGATCTACACTAATGTGAAGCATGTCAACACAAGCAAAGACCATTCTGCAATTTCCATAGGGAATCAATATAATACCTACCTGCATGCAGTGCTCAAACAGAGGTTTCCTAACACACTGCTGCTTTAGGTGTTAAGACCATTAAAGGTCTAAGAAGAATCTTAAACATCTAGGCCCCAGGTGCCCAACCTGTGGCCCTTTTGACATTCTTCCGTGGCCCCCCTTGGTACTCCGCTTGCAGACCCCCAGACCTAACTGTTATTGCATAGGGCATAGGAACTGACAGCTCATCGTCCAAGATCTTCTTAGAGCGAGAAAAGGAGGAGAGGCAATAAACATTAGTGTTGAGCTCGAATATTCGAATGCCGAATATTTTTCGCGAATATCGGCAATTCGAGAATTCGCCAATATCTCGAATATGTCGGCGGATATTCGCAATTCTGAATATTCGCAATATGGCCATGTATTGCGAAAATAATATTCGCATTGCGAAAATAAACATAGCATGTGACCATTCATTTTAAAGATTATATTTTCGCAATACATGGTCATACCGCAAATATTAAAATTTCCGAATATAGAATCGAATATTAGTAGAATTATTCGCGAAATATCACGAATTCGAATATTGCCTATGCTGCTCATCACTAATAAACATACCTGATAGGTGTAGTTAAAAGCCAATCAGTGACCCAGATCTCCTCTTCTCCTCTAGTGTTGGCGGGGGATCAGCAGACTGGTGAGTGTCCATGCTCCCATTATTCCATCAATGAACAGGGGGTGAAATATATTTTGCGGCACATAACCGGAGAAAAGGGGCACATAACCTTTCAATCAAAGATTATGTGCCTGATAGATATCATCAGAGGCTTTGATGATATCTATGAGGCACATACCCTATGACGATGTATAT